>JAWNPO010000257.1:0-282516 GCA_035047525.1 Drosophila quinaria | reverse complement strand
TGTTTGCTTAATTATATGGCCAATGACTGTCTGTCTATGTATCGCTCAGTTCTTTCCTCAGTTTCCATCTACATATATATTTTAGCCCTTTTGGATATTGTTGCTATTGCTGCATCATTAGCTAATTGATCGGAGGCCAGCTTATGCATAAATTATACAATATTTCATAAATAACATTTGATTATGGACTCTTCAGCGACAACTGGGCAAAAAAACAATAAAATGGTCATTTCGAAAAGTCATCGGAGACGTCGGAATCGGAGTTCGGTTCGTTCACCTGTCCGCACAGTTAATCGTATGCAAAAGAAACGCAGGAATTGGTAAGACGGGACGGGGGACTCATCGAGTACCGTTAGAAACTTGATAACGGTATAGCTCTGAATGTCCGTCTGTCTGCCCGTCTGTGCTGTGGAAAAATGCACATAAATTGAGTCAACGACCATAACGAAATATGACAAAAGAGCTAAGAAGAACACCCCCTACCAACAGATACGTTATCTATGTTCTATCAATTGGAAATCAATTGACTTTCATGCCACTCCAACTTGATAATTTCCAATCGAATTTATGATGATAAGCCAAAGCTTACACGAGTTCAAGATTTACATATCAGCTGTGAGTTAAGAGCATGAAAAAGCTGACTAATTCCCCCCTATTTGATGTCGTTAAAAATACACAAACAAACTTTCAACTTTCAATCGAATTAATTTTCCCACTTAAGAAGTTAACTTTTGGGATTCCTTCCAATTTAACGACATAAAAATTGAAATGCGTTGACATTTTGGTTAAAAATCTCTTCACCTTTCAATTACCAGACATTTTCCAACAATTTGCTGGCAATAAAATAACAATTTTATAGCTGCACTTGATGACTTGATGATTTGATGATGCCTTGCAACCCACACACACACACTCGAACACACTTCAGCACACCCCCAACATGGTCTGCTGCTAAAAAGCCATTCGGCTAACTAATCTTAATGCCGCTGTCGCCATGGGAGCCTTCTCTCTTTATCCGCCATAGACCAAAATCTAAATGTCGCGACACCAGACAATGTTGAAAACTTTTTTATTTTCGGCCCAAAACGAATAAGAAAATGAAGACAAAATTGGGAAATATTTAAGCGTCTTGCCATTTAATTGAATGAAAATTTTAAAAAAGCTGCTCAAAATCTTTTATAGCCAAATATTTTGGGAATTTATAATGTTGCGCTATCAAAATATTGCGACAAATCGCCTCTCGCTGGAATGTGCCGAGCATAATATCATCTTTGTAATCGGCTTAGTTCACATGCTTACAATAAACACAAGTGGCAAACAGTTGCCAAACGGTTTCTGTCGTAATTCCAGTAGTCAGTTCCAATCAGCTGGCCAAAGTCACTCCCCTGATGATACCAAGCGATGATAAGCATAAAGAAGATGCATTAACAAGGCCTGAAAGAAATGACTTGACTCGAAAGCTACCCTGTAAACAGACTGAGTTTTCTTTACTATAACTATTTCCACTGTTAATTGATAGACCCTACAGGGTAGGACACGAAGTGACTTATTTGGTTTACTCAGCTCTTTCTCTTATTTATTGAGTCTAAATCATTGAAAATTGTCAATAATAGTTTCGCTAGTTTATTTTAAAAAATGCTTCATGTCTGTTCTACCCGCTTCGGCTAGTATTAATTGAGGAGTATACGTGCTGTGCAAACAGAAAAGTGCCTGGGAACACCTCCTCCTGGATGGTAGGTGGGGTCGGAGCCCAGTGAAACAGGTAATTTTCATTAAAGTGCCGTAAATTAACAGCCAGCGCTGCGCTGCCCGTGCATTAGACAACAAGGTGAGATAGCAACAAAAGCAGCAACAACAATGTGGAAACGCAATGGAAATGCAAATCTGTTTTTGTTTTTTTTTTTTCAGTTGTTGGTGTTGTTGTTGTTGTTGTGAACCTGCTGGCAACATTTGCGTAATTTGTAATGCGGCTGCTTAGCTGACTTTGCTTGAAGCTGACGAATTGACTGAATGCCTGAATGACTGATGATGGAGCGCCTCCAGCCCAACAAGCATTTAATTTTATGCACTCTCCGATCTTCTCTCTCTTTTTCCCTGACTCTCTGTCCTCCTTCATCTGGCACTCACTCTATGTGTGCAATAATTGACTGTTTATTAGCTACGTCGTCGTCGTCGGCTTTAGCTTTTTGATCATTTATCGGGGTCCCAAGCAGTCCGTTAATATTTCGCACCAATGCGCACTTTGTCAGCTCCACTCATAGGTGAGCGGCGGGGCGAGGGGTTGATGCAATTGAGGGTGTTGATCGTACCGTTTGATCGCCCCAAAGGTGTTGCCATGACAAATTGTACAGGCGCGGAAGCAATTTTTGTTGTTTTGCAAAGAAACGTTTCAACTACTGGCTAAATTCGATTTTGATGATGGTAATTGCGGCTTTGACTTTGATTTCCGCATGGGCGCCAAAATTGATGGCGCCCAACGTGCTGACATGCAAATTTAAGGAGTGTCGTAAAATGAATCGACAGCAGATCAAACTAAACTTTTTAGACGTACCAGCAACACTGTTCGATAGCTTTGAAATCGCTTCTCCCATTTTTCCCATTCTTTTCTGACATGACAATTAAACTGCACCAGTAGCAAGAAAATAATTGATTAATTATTCCCAAGTCAAAACAAAAGTAAAACAGATGCCAAAACTCAAAAAAAAAAGAAAGCTAAATTTTCTAGGTCGTAATGTAAATGTTTTTGGAAAAAAGTTTATTTATGCAACGTGCCCCTAAAAGCCGCATGTTGCGGTTGCGCGCCTGAAGTTCAAATGTCAGCCATGCCTACACCCATGTGCAGCAAGAGAAAGAGACGGAAAAGAAGAGGGGGAGAGTGCAAAACAGAGACAGACAGAGAGAAGAAGTTAGCAAGAACATAACTCAAAACATGAAATGAAACATCTGCGCGTGTTTTATGGCTGTTGCAGCTCAGCAGCAATGCCTGTGATTTCTATTTCAATTAGGCGCTGCATGTGGGACGTCAGTCAGTCAGTCACTCAGTCAGTTCGTCAGTCAGTCAGTGAGTGAGCCAGAACTATGGCCAGCCATAATGAGCAAACAATAATGCTCTTAATTTTCCTTTTTTGTTGTAATTTACTATGCAGCCGATGCATATGAGCTTTGTATCTGTATCTGTATCTGTATCTAAATCGGCATCTACATCGCCATCGACATCTGCCCGCATCGTTGTCAAGCACAGCCAGTTTCAAATGTATCTCAGACTGTGCAGCATTTTTTTCCAGAATTTATAGCTTGCTCTTCAATTTATGTTGTGCCAAAGACAAGACATGACAATCAAATTATATATTCTCATATTCTGAACAAATAGCGCCCACGCCACACACAGGAATTCTGTTGACAAAATGACAACGAAAATTGATTTAAAAAATTTGTTGTTGCATGTAACCGCAGCTTGTTGCATGGTTGCAACTTCCAATGCGTGGTCACAGCATTTTAACTTATTTGTTTTTTTTATTATTTTCTCATTTTGAACATTCACTTTTTTATTTTATTTGGCACTTTCTTTCAAGCTGAAAGTTTGTTTGTCTTAACGATTTGCGCCATGTGCTTTGTGTGTGGGTGACAACAGTCAGCAACAGTGAGTTGCGGCTTGTGGCATGTGGCGTGCGCATGCGTTAGCTGCAGCAACGGAAAAAGAGCCGTTAACTCCTTTTTAAAATGTAAATACATTGGCAAACACCTGTTTATGGGTTTAACGTTAGACTCTCGTCTCTTTTGCTTATGGGCCCTGAGGGGCAGGCTCACTTTGCAACGTAGGTGGTTCCATAGATTGTGGCTTCAAATTGTTGCACTTGCAGCGGACATTGTGCCATTGTTTGTAGCGTCTCTTGCATGTAGTTAGTTTGTTGTCTTGTCTTGTCTTGTGCCACAGCAACAACAACAACAACACAAAAAACAAACAATACTCCGTTGTTCACTTGATAAAAATCTGTAAATTTACCCATTTGCTAAGTTGCAATAGAAAGTTCAATTCGAATTCAATAAGAGGATGACGCACAGTGGAGCACAAAATAATGGCTTACTGATCAAAAATCTATCAAATTATATTGTTGAAAGCTGAAGAACTGTACTTCAATAGAAAGAAGAGAAATAATAAATTATTTTTATGAAACGATCATTATCTGAATGGAGAAATTATTGAGATTCCCAAATTGTTAGATTCAAATTCAACAAATACAACAGAAGAATTTACTATTAAAAACTATTTGAAATTGTTTAAACATTTCAATAATTTAGACATTTAAAAAAAATGGGCATAATGTTTTAAGCATTCCAAAAATAATTCAAAATTTTTATTGATTAAATTATAATATGACACCAAAAGATAAATTTAAAAAATGTCTTAAACTATTTAAGCAATTCAAAGAGGTAATAATAAAAAGTTAAACGCTTCCAAAAATAAAATTAATAAAATAATTAATATATTTATGATTTCCTATTTTAGATATTTGTGTATGGCTTTTTTCCGCTAAGAAACAGCTGACATTAGGGCACTGAACATGCAGAAAATACAAAAACAATGCTGTTGAAGTTCATAAAAACAGAGAAAAAAAGATAAACACAAGAACCGAGCCCAAAGAGGCATAAAAACAAGTATTTAAAAATACATATCTACAAGTGTTTGTATGTATGTATGTATGGCTATATATATGCAAATGTATATGTTGATGTCTTGCACAATATTCAGCTATGTAAAATTGAAAACAAATAAATAGCCACAACAAACGGCTGCTAAAATAAACACGGCAAATACTTCTGGACGGAACAAGAAAGAGATGGATAGAGCGGGAGAGCAGGAGAAAATCGATGGAGACTAAAACTGTCGAAAAGGTGTCATCGGCAGTTCGCTCATCATCATCGTGGAAATAGGCTAAAGAAACGGGAAACTATTTTCTTTCATTTATTTCTGATTTCTGACTTTTTTGCAAAAGGTGTAAACAAAACGTTGGGAATACTCCTCATACTGTATATATACATATATAATGAAACTGCATGTGATGGACGAGTGACGATGCTGAGTGTTAAAAACTACCTGTAAGATACGTAGATACATAGATGCAAGCAGCAAGGTGCAAAAGGCAACAGGGAACAGGCAACGTGCAACAGGCTCCATGCTGCATGCCTCATGCTGCATGTGGCCATGGCGTGCCGAATCAGTCGGCATGAAATGTGTAAAAACGCCATGAAATGGGCTTTCGTCAAATTAGCGTGCCAGCGTTAACGACGAACGCATCTGTATCTGAGTATCTGTAACTGTGAGTGAGTCTGCTTGTATCCCTAGCTATGTATCTGTGAGTTGCACTGTGGGATATTTCGCACTTTGCGTTGCCAGTTCAATGCTGTTCCCGATTTGCTACCTGAATGAAAGAGAGACGGACGGAAAGACAGACAGACAGACAGATAGAGAGACGCATCAGCTTGATTTATTTGGCCAGCATTTTGCAGCTGTTTTTATCTGAATTTGCATTTGCATTTGCATGCCACATACATATGTGCAAGTGCAAAGCCTCGACTGCGACTCTTATCTAACTCAAAGAACGCTCGTCTGACTTTAGCACTTGATCCATACACACACACTGGGAGACTACCATATAAATGTATAAACTGAGCATCATAAATACTCCCGTCGTTTAGTTTTTACGATCGTCGGCTGGCTTTGTTTGCCATAGAGACTCGCAGACACACACATACACATCGAAAGATATCGCAACACAAACACATCCTAAGATACAAGTTCCAAGTATCTTTCAACGTATCTAAATGCATATACAAGCAGCTAAAGAGTTGAAGTGCCACAACCCAGAGCTCTGAACTGAGGCTCTCTGAGTCTCACAGTCTGAGCCTCCTGCTAAGATTTCTCGACAATGCGGCAATTCCTGCGTACTGTACCAAAAAAAAAAAAAAACAGGTCCCCGCCAGGGCCAAAGTTTGCGTGCCTTGCAGAAATTTTATGGTTTCTGCTGGAAATATCGCCTAAAGTCGCCACCGAAGACAAAGCCAAAAGCAAAGCTGAAGTTTGCTCCGAAAAGTTCCAAAGAGGGCATTTATGCCGCAGGTAGACAGCCTACAAGTTTGACTTCATTCGATCCGCATCTAAGGTAGCTTGAATATTTTTAACAACTATTTCAAATGTGGATCGCTTTTATAGCCCATTACGAAATTATTGTCCAACATTCCTGAAGAAAACAAGGGCTGCCATTTGAAGGTAATCGAAAAGTATTTTAAGGCTGGTTAAATGTAAAATTTATATTAATTTAAATTGTTCATAAAAAACAAAAAGTATTGATTTTAATAATAATTAGAAAGTGAATGTAGTTCATATTATTTTGTAGAAAGCGATTTTAAAATTTGATATGCAATAATGCATTTAATTATAATGTATTTAACATATGTTATAGTGTCTGTGGATAATAATTAACATTAAAAAGAAGTTTTAATATTATTGTCTAATTTAATATTTTAAATAATTGGAAAATGCTTTACATGTAGTTTTACTCTTAGGATCAGCTTCTTTAATCTTTCAAATTGTGCAGTTATAACGTGAATTTCATAGCGTCTAAAACAGATACTCTGTAAAAGGTAGCTTACTCATTTAGTTTTCGGTAGTGACACCAAAAAATACCTTTAATTATGGCACATTTCAGAAAGTCCAAAAAAGTACAAAATTTACGTCTGTAAGCGCTCGTCAAAGAGCTACAGAGTCATAATTTGTCAAAAAAAAAAAAAAACACCGAAACAAAAAAAGAGACACAGAGAGAGACAGGGAGAGAGAGAGAGAAAGAGACAGTAAGGGGGCAGTTGTAAGTTGACGAAAGTACTTTCATTTTCACGCTCATAAACGAGGCCTTGCACATAAAGTTCAAAAATGTTGTCGTAAAAGACAGAAGTTAAGCGGCTTAAATGACATTTAAATAAATAAGAAATGAGGAGGGTAAAGAATTGAAGAAAAGACGAATATAGAAAGGTAAAATCGGGCGGTAGCCCTTTCACTGACATGATCAGGAGAGGAGATCAGGAGAGATGTCTTAGAAGCAATTGTCTGTGTCTTTGGGAACAGGAAGTTCGCACTTCGCTAAGGAGTTCCAAAATCAAAATCAAAGAAAATATTGAGAGACATTGAGACAGACGAAGACTGAAAGATGAGAGGCAACAATCATGGTCAGCACACGTCGTCTGGCAGTGATTACACTTTAATGAGGCAAGAGAATTATATGCAGCGGATGTGCCGAGCGTGTGTCCGGGACGAGAGGGAGGGGAGAAGATTGAAAACTGAAAGCGTTAAGCTGCGGTTGACATCCTGGTTGCCAGCTGGGGACCATCATCCATCGTTCCATCCGTGGTACATCGCTCAAGAGGAGGCCCAACGATTGAATTACCATAAGGGAGAGAGAACGAAAACACAATGAAAGACACAAAACGAACAGACAACAAATGCACTTGTTCCAGTAATTTTTGAAATATGATGCCACACGAAGAGGAGCAGGTCATAAACAACAAACCGACAGAAGACAAACGACAACCGACAACCGACAAAAGGCAGTCGACAGTCGAACAAGACGGCAAAGTGTTGTAAGATAAGGTTAGATAAGCGCCGTCCGTCCCGTATACCTGAGAGAGTTTTGATATTTTGAATGGGCTGGATGAGATGGAGTTGAACCCAAAATTGTGGAGTGTGCACTTCCTTAGTGTTTGTGCCACATTAGAGAGCGGCAGGTCTCAAAGAATATAATCCGAAAAAGAGACGACAGAATGATAAGGTGAGGTGCATGAATGGAGACAAGAAGTAAAGCAAACTACATATAGGAAAATGTCATGAAAGAATCAGAGTCGGAAATAAATTAATAAAATAAGGGACAAACTAAAATACGGAATATATATAGAAATAAAATTAAAATTAGTATTTACATTTTAACTAAAAAATATGATAGTAATTAACAATTCTTATTGTAAATATTATATTCATTAGGGTTCCTTATCTCTGTGACGAGTGCCTTGATGTATAAATTAATTTAATTATGAAAATTATAAAAAATTACAAAAAAAAGAAATCTCTTAAGATAAGCTCACCTGCATTTTGTTGCACGCCCGGCACCACCACCGATGACTCCGCCTTAAAGGCCAACATATCCTCCGAGTCCGAGACTAAAGCTGCCCCATTCCCGCCTGTTAGCTTATCGACACCGATGTCGAGTGTGGTTGCCGCATCAAGTTCCATATCCATTAGCGTGTTGCCTTTAAAGAGACCCGCGCTGCGGTATTCCTTGGCAAAGGGCGTGGCACCCAATGCCGCCCCTAAGAGCATGAACAACAGACACATTTGCCTATAGACGTTGCACATTTCACATTCGGCGGCTTTACTATGCCACATTCTGGGGTACAATTACATGAACACACCGAGACACATATGTAAATGATAATTTCGAATTATTTATGACTTGGGCAAGTGCTTCAATTAACCGCACGACGCGCAAAAAATTAAACCTTTTAACATCAAATTTGTTCCAAGTCCGCGACAATTTGACTTGACCAAGCTCGAAAGGCACACACACACAGTATAACTGTAAATTCAATTACGAGTCGGCGCTTTTTTATCCATTGAATTCTATTGTATTCATTTGCCAGTTATGAAAATTATGTCAGCAATTAGTGCGACTTTTTGCTGTTATGTGTTTTCCGTTTTGGGGTTCGATTGGATACTCTGAAAGATAAGAAAAGGGAAGTTGTTTAATAAGGATAAAGGACTTTTGTTTTAAAGTTTTGTACAGTTTAGGGAATTCCCCCAATTATGAGATGACCTAAATGCAATTGATCGATCAAGGGAAAAATCAGACAAATAAAAAAAAATTCCTCAGCAAATTAAAAATCTATTTTTCTAATGATATTTTAATTGTAAATCATTAATTGTTTGAGGTGATTTAAATAGCTTAAGAATGTTATACATGTCTTTGCATATATTATTATTAGCATTCTAAAGTTAATTATTTGGAAAATGTAAAGGTCGCAAAAGGGCATTCTTTAATGGTATCTGTTTTTTATTAATTTGGAGTTCTTCTATAAATAGTAAATATAAAGTACATATAGACACACATGCAAATACATATGTGTGTGAGTGTGTGTCTGTTAATTTCCCTCACAATTTCCCATAAGCTGTTGGGCATGCGCACAGCATCAGTAGCGGAAATACGCACAAATTTCCACAATGAAAAGGCGCGTAAGGCGAAAACGGAACCCACAATAAAAATAATAATAAGTGAATAAACAAATTGCCGGCAATGCGCCTCAGTCTCTGCCTCTGCCTACCTGAGCAGAGCCCACTAAACGTCCAAAAAGGGAATCACACACACACTCACGCCGCACGATCAAAACAGTCAATGATGCGTGTGCATATGTAGATCGAAATATACATACACACATGCATTCATAAATATGTATGTATGCAAGCATGTGTAATGCGCCGTTAGCGCCGCTCATAAAATGTCAATGCAAAACTGTTGCTGTTGTTGTTGTTGTTGCTGCTGCTGAACACATGTTGCCAACGCGATCTCACGCTCTCGCTCTCTCCCACTATCATTATTCTGCTTGTGAAGCGTCTCTTTTGTAGGAGGGGGAAATGCCACAAAGCGACTGGCAAAACCTATTGAATTTGATTTAAGACACCAACAACAAACCGAAAACAGAATCAATAACGTACAAATTCATCATTCCCATGAATGGAGGACACTACACGAAACGAGTTTTGTCAAAATATTTTTGCATTACACAAACAAAAAGCCATTAAAGAACGAACGCAAACAATCTCATCCCAGAGTTAAACTGCGTTATTAATATCCGGCCGAAAGAATAACAGCAACAACAACAAAAAAAACAAGCGGTAAAATTGGTGCAAGTGTTTGTTTGCTTCTTCTTCTTGTTTATTTTGCGTTGTGCGCCACACAAAAGATATTGACGAACTTACACTCTTGATTTATATGTTATAAGCAATTATGCTATTAGCACACACTAAAACCAACAACAAATAACGCGCGTAGAGTTATTTCTTTTCGTTTTTAAGACTTTCGACATTGGCGTGAATCAACGGTAACGGTAAACTCGAAACTCGATGTGCGATTCCGCATGATCGACCGCACGCTCCGAAAATGAAACTGACAATATCACCAAGAAATGTTGCTCAACAATGTGCTATCAACATAGCAACATGCTGTACGTGTTTGCTCTGCAAAATTCTCCAACACTTTTCGGTTATGTTAAAATTCTGTTATGCTCCTAAGGCACTGTTGAGAGCCTGTTAAATGCTGTGATCAGAAGACAGCTGATTTCCAAGAAGAGATTTTTGAAAATTTATTGTAGCATCCACGGCTGCCTCTTAAAAATATTTGATTCAGTCAAAAACAAACAAAAAATGAGCCAGTTTTGGCGCAAAAACGTCAATTGAGGCAACCGTGCAAGCGTTCGCAGCCAACTTCAAGTAGCGCAGCTCTGTTAACTCAAAGAGCGTTAACAGACTCTATTTCGCGCTAAATTTGAAATGAAAAATTTGAAATTGAATTCAATTAAAAATTAAATAAATACAATTTAAAAAAAAAACAAAAACCAAAAATTAAGTTCAATCTAAAATTGGTTTGGTGCATTTCGCTTTACGCGTGTCAAAGTTAGTAAAACATCAAAAAGAAAATAGTAAATTCGAGAAAAATGCAACAAACATTCTGGTAAAATTTTCAAAATTCTAGCTTCAGAATTGGAAAAGTTCACTTTTCAAATCAAACTGTCACAGTTGTAAGCAGTGCCAACACTGCTTTAAGTCAAGGGCTACCCAAAGCCAGTATACGAAAGAGTTCGCTGCGATCTTGGCTGTTAAAATTTGAATTTCAAGATCTTTGTTTATGTATGCCAACAAATTGGAAATGTTGACTTTTTTAAAGTGAATTAAGTAAAGACAAAACTTGATCAAGTAATACAGCTTTATTTGCAATTGTGCCAATAACTCCTTAGTAGACCACATAAGTAAACATGTTTGTTATAAAATTAAAAGTTAAAGCAGTTCACAAATATTAAAATTATTATAAAAATAGTCGATAAAATTAAAAAGTTAAGTATTTTTATTTCTCATTCATCTGACGACGATGCTCCATTTGGAGTTCAAAACGTCGATTCGAACGTACTCCACGGATTAAATCGACCTTGTTTTCCTTTGTGGTGCGTCCCTTGAACATCTCCATGTGGCGTTGTCTCCTGGCTTCCATTTTACTCTGAGCAGGAGCTGGAGCAGCTGTAGACGGTGGCTTTCTTATGCTGCTGCTACTCGGAGCGGGAGCCGTTGAAATCGAGCTGAGGATCTTCTGAACGGGTTTGTTTTTCAAGGGCAAAAATGATCTCGGGTGTTGTTGAATTATGTTCCTTGGCGTCGGCAGTTTCTTTTGCCGCAGGATCTCTTCAGGCTTTAATGGAGTTAGAAGATCACTTAACAGCTCGATTTTCTTGGCTGCCCGAGGACGTAGACGATCTGCGGCCATTACATTAGCCGTGGGCAACTTCTTTGTTGAAGATTTCTGTGCAGATTGTGCATTGTTATTTGCCAGCTTAACGGCAGAGCTTGTCAGCTCCTTGGCACGCACTGCCTTGCGTTCGAGGTGATCCACGAGATTCTCCATTTTATTAAATTGCTTCTGATGAATGGCCGCAAAGTTGGGCAGCTTGGTGCGCGTCTTCAACTTGACCGGAGTGGGCACCTTAACAAGCGGGAAGAATTCTGCAAAAATTCAATGGGAATAGCATTAAGCAAGGACTTAGCTGTTGATATTGCAGAACTCACTAGGCCTAGGAATCCGACTCTTGGGTAATGGAGCATCCAAAGATTTCGATCGCTTGCGACGCTGCGTAACATCTGAAAATGAATAGATAAGTTTAGTTTATGGAAATTAGAGTAATTAAAATTTAATGCCAGGAAAAAAACTACTTACGACTGATGTTAAACTTCTCCCAGCGTTTGTCAATATCATTGACCGCGGTCACTTCGATGGGGCTGAAGAAGGAAACAGTCTTTGGCTTTTCCCCATTTATGCCACAAACAGACTTAGAGCGCCTGCGACCATGACAAGATTCGTTCAACTCCACTGTTTCCGAGGTATTCCCAGCTGTGAATTTAAAATTCATCTTTGAATTGCTCTTAGATGGCGTTGGGAACCGATATGGTTTGCAACTGGAGCTGGTCAAGCTGCTGTCCATTCTCAACAGTGTCCTGTCCTCATCATTTTCATCTGTCAAGACGATTTTAATGGGTTTCTCTGGAGACATTTGCAATTTGGGCATCTCAATGTCCATTTGTTCGTGCTCATCATTTTGCTGTTCAACAGCATCACTTTCATTCTCAGACGGCGGATCAATCTCAAAGGTTCTGTTCATTTCATCAGTTGGGTCTTCATCATCGAGGACTACAAGAGATGGCATGTCCTCGTGGTGTTCCTCTTCTGCTTTGTCGTCACTCTCGTCTGCACTGAGTGGACACAAGCCGAGCTCATCCATGTCCTCAATGGCCACTCCAGCTACAGTGGATACCGTTGTCTCCACGGATTTGTCTGCATCTTGTGGCGAGCTTGATGAAATCACAATTTCGGGAACAGATTCTACATTAATTTCAATTACGTTCTCCTGTGACTCCTTAACATCTTCCTCTGGCTGTGCCTCCTGTAATTTAAGCTCCTGTGAATCTTCAGGCTGTGCATCTTCCTCCTGCGACTCCTTAACATCTTCCCCTGGCTGTGTCTCCTGCAATTTAAGCCCTTCCAGCTTCTTGTGCTCCTGTGGATCTCCACGCTGTGCATCTTCCTCCTGTGACTTTTCATCTTCCTCTGGCTGTGTCTCCTGCAATTGAAACTCCTCCTGCTCCTTGGTCTGCATTGTATTCTCTTTCTCCTGCACTTTTACTTCCATAGTGTACTTTATCACCAGTTCTTCTCCGACAATCGCGCACTCTTCCTTCCCTCCTTCTTCTCCTTCCTTGTCCTCCTCTTTCTCCTCCTTTTTGGCCCTCTTGCTGGTTGTACGCTTCGATTTGCGACCGCGCTTGCGCGAATGGCGTCCAACTTCGGCTGCATTCCACTTTTGGGCAGCCGCCTCTTCCTCCTCAGCGGCCTCTGCAGGAGCAGCAGCGTCATCCTTCTTTGCCTTGCTGGCCGAGCGCAACAAACTGTTTTCCACAATATCCTCATAGTCCATCGGTGGACGCACGCTCTTGCGGCTGCTGCGTCGCGGCGTCTCGCTTAATAGGCGATTGGATGTGGATGCGGCTCCATTTGGCGTCTTTGGCAGTGTACCAAGCAAATTATCTTCCGTTGATTTTAGGCTCGCAAAACTCCGCGTCTTCTTTGCCACCGGCGTATGTTGCTGAGACTCCTGTGAACGCCGCTGCTGTGCAAACAGGACACCGTCGCCTTTGACTTCTGTTGTGCAATGAATACAACGTGTTAACAACACATACACACATTTCTTTACTCACGTTTACTATTTACCTGTGTTTAATTCCATATTTAATAAATTAATGCAGTTCTAAACAGTTTCTTCTGTTTTTTCTTCGTTGCGTTCAAAATGCTTTCAATGTTAAGCGTCGATCGCGCGATAACTCTAAAAGTTATCGATGCTGTTGTCTACAATATCGATAGCGCAAACGATGTCGATATAAGTATTGAAAAGCAGTGTTTGTCGTTATTTTTTATTGCAAAATTTTAATAATATTACAAAATGCTGACACATTTTAAATATTGACAGCTAATGATGGCATCAACGACTAGTAAGTCAAATTTACATGCAAATGAGAAATGAAAAATAAATGTCATAAAGCATTTGTGGCACACGAATTTAGCACTCATCGTTTATGGCCAGGGATGATGAGTTCTGTCTGCTCAGGGCCAACTGATAGGCTACCTCAAAGGCTTGGCCAAGAGTCAGTATTATCTCATTGGCCAGTTCCTGCAATTGAAATGGTTTTTATAAAATAAATAAATGTTACATGATAAATAATAATGAAGCATACCAATTTATCGACCATAAAGACATGACAGTAATGCAGTTCCTGCTCTTTGGTTATATAGGCAAAATAACGCATGTCCTCCGCATCCTGGCAGACACAATTAATATTCTCAATGTCATGCGAGCAAATGGCAGTCTGAAAAAGTTGTTTACATTAGTTTAAATGATTATTTTATAGAAAGTTTGAGTACTTTTGTGTCGTGGTCGATGAACTTGACCCCAAGACAGGAGGCTGCAATGTCCACCTTGAGACGCGTCTGCAGATTGGCAGCCTTGAGATACTTTGTGGATGTGGTGCAGTTTTCCAGCAGACTAATGTCGCTCACGCTCGAAGCTGGCTTCAAGTTCTCATCAATCTTGAGTTTCTGTATAGACTTGCGAGTGGAAATTGTGCCCTGCAGTTGCCGGATGACAGTTGATCCCAGATACTAAAAACAAAAACAAATTTAAAAAATTATTAATAAAACAAAAAAAATTAAAAAAAAACCAGTAAGTTGACACTTACAAACACAGAGTAGCGTATTTCCCCATAGACAAGCGTATACGGGGAATGGCACCAATGTGAAGCAGGACTCTGGGATTTTCCCAACAGCAGCTCGGCAGGATTACGTATGTGTAGAGATTGACGTGGATCTGGTTCCTCTAGAGAACTATTAAGTGAATCATTGCTTGGCTTTTGCTCCATCTCCATCTCTTGCAGCTCCTTTTCATTTCCATCTTGCTCCTGTTCCACAGTAAGCACTTCATTGCCAATATGCTCGAATATGGTATCAATCTCAGCCCAGACGCGTGAGGCACTAAAATCCTCGCCTGTTGCCGAATAACGTTGCTTGGAGAGACTTCTGCGATTGTTAAGAGCATTCACCGATCTCACCATGCTGGGGGAACGCAAATGCTCGCGAGCCACAGAAGAGCCACGCCCATCGACCATGTCCAAATTCAAGGTAGATCCTTTGAAGAGTCCAGCAAATGGGATGTCGCCCACGAATTCCTCCACCTGATCGGAGCAATAGGAGTTTGTGGTGCCTGTTGAATCGCTGGCCAAACGTGGCGACACCGGTTGCATGTAATTGAAGATCGTGGCCTCCGCCTCGATCACTGTGGGTGGCGGATAGTCCGGTGTGGGCGAGTGGCGATGGTTCTTGCTATTGTTATTATTATCAATGCCAGCTGACGACATCTCACTCTCCCTGGACATTAGATTGACATGTGTGCGAGGCATGGGAACCGGAGATTGCAGTGACATTTCCACGTACTGAGTGCTGGGTCTATGCGAAGTTGCAGCTGTCCAAGCAAACAAATTATTGAAATATAATACTTGTAATAAATAAAACAAGTAGGAGAGGCTATGGTCGAGGCTATAGCCGACTATAGGATACCCGTTACTTAAATAAATTGAAAATATTTTTTATTGCATGCATTTTAGGCACTTACAATGCTTGAAACTTTAATCAGCCATTACCACCTTTCTATTCGTCCTATCTTGAAAGGACTTAATAGAATGATAGGTTTTATAGTAGCTAACGTTAATTAGTAAAACAAATTCTAATATGTTGAAAACTGTGCGTGTGGTGGATTTTAGCTATTTATGGATGCGAAATTTTTAAACAAACTTGACCTGCGTTTTTAATGGTCTGTGTGCCAAATTTGGTTGCTCTAGCTCTTACAGTCTCTGAGATCTAGGCCCTCACACAGACGGACGTACAGACGGACATGGCTATATCGACTCAGCTGCTGATCAAGAATATATATACTTTATAGAGTCGGAGAAGCTTCCTTCTCCCTCTTACAACGCAACGAGTACAATATCCCCTTTTACTTATTTTTTAAGTAACGGGTATAATTAAACTAAATCGTAAACTAAAGAAATAAATAATTATAATCTAGATTTTATAGGGAATAGATCCATTGCTTACAGCTGCTGTTGGTGCTTCTCTCTTCGCTGCTGGAGCCCGTTTTCATAAGGTTTATATATTCATACGATCTTGAGGGAATCGAACCATTGGAAAAGTTGTTGGCAGTTTGCAGTAGAGCACTTGGATAGGCCTGCTTGTAGACGGGCTTGTAACTGGTCCATAGCTGGTCCTGACTGACATCCATGTCATCCATATCGTTGACAGACTTTTGATACTTGATCGGTTTCATTTCTAAGTAATTTTCCGGTGGTCTTGTGTAATTATCCAACGAGCTTAAAGAGTGCGAAAGTCCAATTGGTGGAACTTGCTTTCTACAGAGGATTTGGTGTTATATTTTTGGTAGTAGTTGAAAGGTTATATGAAAGAGATAAAAGAATAAGACCAAGACCCGTTATATCAAGGCGCTAATTAAAAATAAAGTACCAACCAATTGATGATGAGTGTGCGAGTGTGAGTGCGATGAGGGTGTGTGTTGGGATGATGATAGTGCTATGGTAGTCTATGCTTATATTCCATGATCTGATCTGAAGCTCAGCACACACACACACATACAAATTAGTGCTTCTTTCAATTTATGTTTTTGGTTAATTGAGTTCACAATTACAACAAGTTGAATGCGTGGGCGTGTCACAAGCCATTGCTCATTGTTCAGTGTTAGTGCTTTCATTCTTGTCTTACTTCCTCAGCTTCGTTGGATCATTTGGCTTCTGACGCTGTGCGTTCTTTTCAAACAGACGCTTTGGCAGCGAGCTCGTACCATTCTCCATGGTCAGACTATTGACCAGCTGTGTCTGTTTCGTGCGCAACAGCTGCGATTCTGCCAAATTCTTAAATTCTGTAAGCAAACGTGGGCGTTAGAAATTTGTCATACTCTCATGAAATTCCCTCTTTCAAATACACACCGTTGATAACTGCCACTATTTCGTAGGTGACGTGGGGCGGATAATCGTCGAGTATTTCGAGTGCAGTGCGTCCAGTGCCATCGACGGCATCTATATCGATGCCTGCCTTCAGCAGCGTCACCACCACCGACTTCTTGCCACAAAGTGCTGCCCCATGAAGTGCACTGCCCGCAATTGTCAGTATGTTAACATCAACGCCAGCTGCGAGCAAAGCTTCCACCACCTTCTTGTGCCCATTGCGACTGGCCAGATGCAGGCAAGTGTGTGTGAAAATGTGCTTCGTGGGCGTGGCATCATATTGTTTAGGATAGCCAAGCATCGAGGACATATCATACTCCACATATCGGCGATAGTGTGATATTAGGTCGGGATCCACGCGGAGCAGCGTTTGCACCACCTGAAGGCGACCAAATTGGGCGGCCAAGTCGAGAGCTGTCTGAAAGCTGTTGTTGCGTATGCTGGGATCGGCCCCAAATGATAGGAGTATGGCCACGACAGTGTTGTGTCCATGCTGGGCGCCCGAATGCAGCGGCGTCTCGTTCTCAATGGTCTGAGCATTGGGATTCGCTGACATGGGCGTGTGAAAGAGCAGCATTTTCACAATGTCCTGGTGACCAGCCCAGGAGGCCAGGAAGAGCGGCGTCGAGCCACGTATATCGGGCACATCAATCTCGGCATTGTGCGCCAGAAGAAGACGCACAATGCTGCTGTGTCCATTGAGACAGGCGTGATGCAGTGAAGTATAACCATTGACATCCTGGCAGTTAATGTTGGGACTGCGGCGGAAGCTGAAGGAAAAGATACGAAGATGCAGATTAGAAGTGAAAACTATTTGTAAAAAATACAATAAAAAAAAAATAAAAAATTTGGAAAAAGGGAAAGGAAAAGATCCTTGATTCCATCATACTATGTAAATGTTTATACAGTGAAACTTCCCTAACTCTTACCCCCATTATCCAAGAAAAAAGTTCGAGTTATGGAGACTTTGACTTATGGAAGTCTTTGTGTTCGGTTTAGTATACGCCAAGGTGTGTTTATTAATAATAAATACATCTTGGTATACGCTATTGTCACTCAATTTAGTTCGAGTTAGAGAGAATTCGAGGTATAGAAATTCAACTTGAATTAAAAAGTATCTTTAAATTAAAAAAAAAGTAGCTTGAATTTTCCTGACTCAGTTTGAATTTTCCATTCATTGTGCGCATTCCCACCTACATACACATAATAATAGTGACTAACTATTTGCTTTTATTTGTTTTATTTAAATGTTCCGCTCACCTGGACAATGGGCCATATCGTTTGGCTGTCAAATCCAACAACTTGCCAACGGTTTTAATATCGCCATTACGCGCTGCCTCCAGTAAATGTTGATCCTTTCCCATTTGATATCGATGTTTCAGCCGATTGCTGCAATGGAAACATTTAGCTAGAAAATTGAAAATAATAAAAAATGTATGAGATCATTCTCGGCAACCACAAGCAGAAATATTATCCCCGCCCACGCCCTTTCTTTCATGACTCCCCGCATCAGGTGGCAATCAGCTGTTTAGCTGTTTGCCCCAACTGTTCTTGCTGTTCCAGATCACGCACATATATGCACAAGCACATTCCGATTGCACACATACATACACACAACGTTTATGTTTGTTTTTATAAACGTGTTGTTTTTAGGGCCTACTCTTCCAAGGTCATCGCACGGCATTGCCACCCAATTCACCCAAAATAGTTCAACTTCTTTATTTATATGTGCGCTTACCCCAGAATCCAAGTATTATTTCAATCAGCTCGACTCCTGTTATGCTGTAATAGCTTATAACGCTTCTATTTGCACACTTAAAGTGTTGACCATTATTGACTGTTCTTGTTAGTGTTAAATTATTGATTAACTTAAAAATATTGTTGTTGTGTTGCCAAGAATCTGGAACCACCTCACCAGCCCAGTCGCAAGTAATAAACTGGAACTGATTGGAATTGGAATGATCTCTTTACCAGTGTTGCCAGATCTTCGGGACATGAAAAATCTAAAATCTAAACAACGGGATCTAAACAATCCCAAATGGTCCCCTTGTTCGCACGTTTTCACAAAAATAGATGCTACAACAATTTTTCAACAATCTCTTCGCTAGTATTTTTTATGATTATTTGAAAATTTTATGGTCTTTTGGCTTATCGATGATTTTTTGCCATGCAAAAAATACTACAAAGAATTTAAGTGTGGCATAGTAAAGCACAAAAATACATGATCTTACGGGAAAATACCTAAATTGACAACACTGCTCTTTACTGTTAAGCTAACATATCTCAGCTCACTTTTGCGTTATGTTAGCTCAATTTCGCGTGGGCCAAGACTGCCACACATTTGCACTAGAGGTGGAGAACTATCGATGGCACTATCGGCACTATCGATGGTCAAGCACTATCGAGGCGCCATCGATAGCAGACGTGCACTATCGATAGTGGTCGATAGTTTTTTATGACGCTCAACTCGTCATAGTAAGGCTCTCCTTTGGCAGTGCATTTAAATTTTGTGTTTTAATAAATATATATTTTCATGACATGGATAAGAAGAACAAAACGGAACTAAAATTATTACATAATTTTATGTTTTAACATTTATTTAAGTAGGCCCGCCATATCAGTCGAGTCCGTGCGCATGATCATAGACAGAACAAAAAGTTTTAGATCGTGGAACTTTGGCTAATAGAGAAACATTATTGTTGGTAATGAATTGTATTTATTTTTACTTTTATAATACCTAAATTAGTGCCAATTTCAAATTTTTGTTGGAATTTTTTATAAAATTTTATAATAAAACACACTATCGAAAACTATCGATAGTTATCGATGGTTTGAAAATTAATATCGTTGACTATCGATGGCGCACATTATCGATAGTTCTCCACCTCTAATTTGCACGATGTATTCATTTTTTACTAGAGGTGGAAAACTCCCCGATGTTTCTATATTTGCTTGAACACGTAAAATTTTTTGAGAACGGGTTTTTAATCTGTAAATCTCATCTAAAAAAGGGATGGTATTCAACATTTTTCTCATAATATTTAAAAATTCTTTCTTTTCAATATTTTAGAGGGTCGTAATGATAAAGATTGTTTATTTTTCGTTGAATATAAAAACATTCGATAGTGGCCTACCAAACATCGTTGGTTCCGATGATTCACTCGTTTATCCACCTCTAGGCGACGGACGCTCAATCAAACGAACAAAAAAGTTCGTTTTCATTAGATTTCTTTCGTAAAAATTTAAAACAATTGCATAAACAGAAACTGCACCATGGAAGAGACTAGTCCACTGAAGGCCAAGCGAAAAGATAAAACTGAAGGTGAGTAAAAGCATGCGTATGTGAATAAGTAGCGACGATTGTTAAATGTGCCGGCACAACGAGTCTAACTAAATAAATGAGACACAACCCCCTCCGTGTGTATGTGTGTGTTTTAAGTGTGCGTCAAATGTTGCGCGGCCGTAAATTAAAATTTAAGGTATGCCCCCACACTGTTTAAATGCTTAATGCAATGTCATTCATTGTGTTGCCCTTGCAGACAAACACGAGGATACGGATGCGACTGTCGAGGCTCCACAAAAGAAATTGGCACGTCTCAGCGGATCATTGGACGAGGCGGTCGGGTGCAGGAGAGGGACAGCGAGCGGGAGCGAGAACGGAAGCGTGTGACACTGATGTGGAGCTATCATTAAATACGGCTTATCAACAAAAGGACGCAACACAATGGCTGCAGACGGCATGGTCAAAGCAAGCGCAAGACACAAAAGATGATAAAACTGGCGCACAAATATACGGAGATCCCTTTCAAATATGCCTGTTGCCCGATCTTTTGGACAAGGGCAGCAGCCAGGCGCTTGTACACGAAATGATCAATAAAGTGCATTGGTCGCGGAAGCAAATGGATCTCTATGAATTCTATCAGAGCACCGATCTGTCCAACATGTCCGAGTGTCGACTTCTCGCCAATTTCTTGCAGCTACTCCGTAAGCAAGTGCGTCCCTGGCTGGAGCAGGTGACAAACCTGAAGCTCGACTATGTGTCCGCCTCGTGCAGCATGTACACCTGCGGTGACTATTTGCTAGTGCACGACGATCTGCTCAAGGATCGGCAAGTAGCCTTCATCTATTATCTCTCACCATGGCAGGGCGCCGAGGAATGGAATGAGGAGCAAGGTGGCTGCTTGGAGATCTTTTCCAGCGATGATCAATGCTTTCCACAATTCCCCGTGCAGCGTCAGATAGCGCCCAAAAACAATCAGTTTGCATTCTTCAAAGTCGGTTCACGTTCCTTTCACCAGGTGGGCGAGGTAACCACCTTTGATTATCCGCGTCTCACCATCAACGGCTGGTTCCATGGCGCCACCAACGAGGCCTTTGTGGCGGACTCATCGCGGGCATTTCCACGCCTCAGCTACCTGCAGCCAGACATCAACAACAAGCCCAAGTTGGGACTCTTGTTGAACGATGTCTACTTGAAGGCGGCCACATGTCGCAGCATACAAAAGCGCATCGAGGAGAACTCGGAGATCTGTCTATACGAGTTCTTTAAGCGTGAAAAGTTTGAATTAGCGCGATCCCAACTATTGAAGGATGAATCCTTGACCTGGCGACGACAAGGACCTGCCAATGCCCATAACTATGAGGTGCTGGATTTGAGTACCGCTAAGGGCACAGTGGAGGAGCTGTTGCAGCTGTTTCGCAGCAACGCCATGTTCCAGCTGTTGCGAGACTTTACCGATCTGGATCTGTACGGTGTGGATGCCATAACGCCCACATGCAGCGTTGAACTGCAGCGCTGGTCGCACGGCAACTACACAGTACTTGGCGATGGACTCGTCAGCGAGGACAACACCCTTGATCTGGTCTACTATCTAAATGCAGCCGAGGGTGCTGCGGTGATTACATATCTCTCACCTGAAGTCGAACAGCGTGCTCCCGTAGAAAATGGTCTAGACGCCACCGCTGATGGGGAGCAAACTATGGAGGAGGATGACGAAGACGAGTGCCATGATGATTCAGTGCTGCTGACAATAACGCCTGTCGATAATGCCCTGAATATTGTCTATCGCTGTGAGGGAACCACAAAGTTCACCAAATACGTGTCCCGTAACACGCCGCTGGAGAAGGGACCTGTCTTTGTCATATCCTGCAGCTACAAGGAATAATCTTAAGACAATTTTCCAATTGCCGCCACATCGTACAAGCCACAATTTGTTGTTAGACTGACAAATGCACAAATCCGGGATGTGGCTTTGTTTATTTCTTAAACTTTGCATTATACATTTGTAAATGTTGATTGTATACAAGAAATGCGCAATAAAATCATGTATAGAAAGACGCAACAAAAACCACAACCATCAACTGTTTCAACTACCAATTAGTAGCTCTATTAAGTAATAAGAAATTGTAATTGTTGTTTAATTTGTTTCAATTGCAGACAAATATCGCATTGCGGCAACGGTTGCATTCATTGTGGTCATCGTGGTGATTGGTGTGCCCATGTGGTGGAAGACTACGACTGTCTACAGGTGAGTCTACTCTTATTCTTATCATGGCATTATTTTTGTTATTTATTTATTCAATATCAATTAAATTATAAACTGGTATTTTCAAATTTATAAGAATTTATATTGTTTATTTAATTCACAGAGTGAGTCTACCTTCCTCGGATATTCTGCGACTCAGTGAGCAACCTATTAGAGCCGCTGTCCAGGTGGGCATCTACACTCAGCAGACAAGTCGCGCCCAGTTGCTCATCAGCGAGCTTGAAGGCGCATTTAAGGATAGTGGTAAGAGAAACCAAACTGACTTTTTTCGAATGTCCGCAAATAATCTTTCTTTTTAGAGTTCTGGACAGTTGAATTCAAGCCGTTGGCCAACTTTGTCAAGGCAAGCGAAGCTCATACGCCGGATGCTTTGGAGAAGCTGCTGCTGCAGGCTTATCCTCAGAGTGTGGGCGACTTTATGTTCATTGAATGGCCAAAGCTGGAGGATGAGCTGTTGCTCACCACGGAACGTTCAGCCTTAATGAGGAGCGATGTCTGTAAGTAATCTGGATATGTAATGAATTTTTTTGAGTTTAAAATGTATAGAAACAATTTTATTTCGAGTGCATTATAGTTAGGAATCTTCTAATTATGATTTTCCTTTTAAAATGTTTAAAATGTATTCTTAATTTCTGTTTATCTAAATTTTGATATATTGTTTCTTTCCTAGCTTCTAGTAAACTGTCGCAGCTCTTGCACTCAAAGATATTGCAAACGTATCGCATCAATCAGATACTGACTACAGATGAGCGCCTGGGCGTCAAGTCGGAGGCACCACAGCCCGCCTACGATGTGATTGTGTCTGTGCTGAATCCCAAGCCAAGATTGACACACGCACAATGGAATGTTGCGTTGGCAGCTCAAAGTAAGAATCTATCCAACAATTTGCATTCCCCACTCTGATGATATTCCTATTATTTTTTGAAGCTTACATTGAACCATTTCTGGCGCAGATTTCGGACATTTCCAACTACACGGTGCGTACCCAGTGGAAATATCGTGTGTCCATTGAGGCGGATCTCAAGCAGGTGCGGGATCAGAGCAAACTGGGACGTCACTATGCGCTACAGGAATCGGCTCTTCCACATCTACTCACTTCCATTGCTCAGAATCTGAGTGCAAGCATTACGGATAAGCCTGTTATCAATTTGGTTGTCTATATTCCGCCCTGTACTTCTGCTCCCTTGCACATTTACAACAACGCCAACGAGATGTTGACACGGAATGGTGTTGATGCCTTCATTTCGCCTCCTTGGGGCGGTTTCATCATTGCCAATCCCCCCGAGCACGTTTGTCTAGCCCATCTCAATGACAAGCCACCGCAGACTTATTATGTCAACACCAATGACAACATGCAGGTGATGCTGGATCAACTGCACAAGCTCCTGGACATCAGTAGTGAGGTGCAAATTGCAGGAGTGAAAACAGTGGACATTGAACAGTTGGCGCCACGTCGCTGGGAATATGAATCCTATATGCGACGCAGTGCGATTCGTCACATTGCCACGGCCAGCAGCACATTGGAGAGTCTCATAAAGCTGCTTGGTTAGTCCAATTAGTCAATTAATTAGCTCACTTAACCAATTCATGCTCTGTTGCTTGCAGATCAAATCAGTTACATTGTGATTGATGATAAGGTGGGCACCGCTATTACCAATTCCTATGGTGACATCTTGGCCGCCAAGGTCGCTCTGCTTGAGCATCGACTGCTGGACGCTTCGGCGCTGGCCAAACGCGCTTTTGTGGCCTCGGAGCGTGGTTTCTTTGATGCCAGTCTGTTGGCTCAGCTGTACTTTCCCGATGAGCAGAAATATGCCATCTATATACCACTCTTCCTGCCCGTTATGGTGCCCGTGCTCAGCTCGTTCAACATGCTGCGCAAACTGTTGCAGCGTAGGCGGAAGGAGAAACAGCAATAAACAGCAACGAACCGCAACCAAATAATACAACTCTTAATTAAACCATTAAGAACATTTTTGAAAATATAAACTTTTTCAAGGTAGTCAATTATTTAATTTTATTTCAATTCTTGATGATCTTATTCTTTCAGCAGTTCGGTTAACCAAATAATATATCATAGATATGAATTAAAGCATTTATTCAATTATATGTTTAGGTTTACATTTTTTCATGATCTCTAGTTTCTGTTGAGCCCGAAATTAAGCCATTAAAATGTTTTATTCTAATAACAATTTTTTCAACTATTTGTTTTCATCTTTTTCTTCTAGCAGTTTTATCAGCCCAATCAACTCCATTAAGACAACTTTGAAAATATATATACTTTTTCAAGGTTATCAATTAGTAACTTCGATTTCCACTCTTCATTATCTTTTTCTTCCAGCAGGCGAAACTTCTGTTGAGCCTAAATTGTAGACGGCCGCACATATAATGTAAGCAAATAGAATACGCAGCCACATGATTTCTCCCTGGGCTTGGACAGAATTCGAGATTAAAGAGCTCCAAATTTGATTTTTACAATATAATTTTGATCACTAAATCAAATCATGTTTTTTTTAGTTGAGTCAAAAACCGACAGCAAATTGACAATTGACTTCAC
Source organism: Drosophila quinaria (assembly GCA_035047525.1). Lineage (NCBI taxonomy): Eukaryota > Metazoa > Arthropoda > Insecta > Diptera > Drosophilidae > Drosophila > Drosophila quinaria. The sequence continues at coordinate 257,492 of JAWNPO010000257.1, read as the reverse complement.
AGCACACTTGATGTCTTATTGTTTGGCTGTAGGTGCGATACCGTTGCCACAATTTGATGTCAGGGCTGAGATTCACACTGAGGCATGCCATTCCATGCCTCTGCCTCCGCCACGCCCCTCGCCACGCACCCGTTGGGGCAATCTCTGCGTAAGCTCATCGTGTGAACGCTCATAGGTCAGATGTGCAGATGCTGTCCGATTACTGCCAAAATATTTGTGGGTAATACGACACTTGTATACTCTTACGCAATCAGATGCGAGAGATAACCAAAGGCAAGATGGGAAGCATAAGAAATTGTAGTCTTAAGACTGTAAGGTTAAAACTGTAAAAAGGTTCTGTTTCTAGTTGCCCAATTAAAGGAAAATGTTTTACTTCGGCTAGAAAATGATTTGTAATCTTAATTTCAAAACTGTTTAAATTTAATAATAAAACATATATAATTGCAACTTAAAATCCTTGTCCATTGTAGTAGGAAAAATCCCATTAAAATATCTTTTTGGGAATTTATTAAATGGAAATAATTCGTCTCTAGTAAGTTTTGTAGTTATTATTATTATTATTGTTCTTTTTTCAAGAACTATTAAAATTTATTTTTAATTTTTTATAATCCATTGACTTTATACATTTAGAAATGTCTTAGTTGTAATATTATGGCCTATTTTAAATTTATTTATTTAATTTATCTCTTTATCAGTTTTAACTTCGGATGAAGTTGGGTTTGACATCAATTTGTAGTCTTGACTCTTAGTTAAGTCTAAATTTTTTAAAGACTGAATTTTTATTTTTGCTTATTTTTTGTTTTGCACATTTTTTTTTGTTTTACGAAGAATGTGTAGCGCTTATTTCCTCAATCATTTCCTTTCAATTTTCTGTGTTATATGGAAATTAGCTATCTGTTCAGTTTAATTTACACGTATCTGACTATAAATCTGCCCAGATAACCAATTATAAGTGTGGTCATATCCTGTCTGGGAAGGGCATTTAAATTGCAAGCCAATGCAAAATAACAAATGAAACAAAACAAAATGCGCAGCTGTCAAAACTCGTTAAATATTGAATTGGCTTGGGCTATGCTTTAAGAAAGAGTTGGGAGGATTGGAGGGGCGGAGCTGGAGATGAGAGGGGAAACATTGTCGTTGGCGGAGGCACAAACTATGGCCATTAAAACTAAATAGTTAATTTTTAATTGCGCATGGCTCGTTGGGTCTGCAGACAAACAAAAGCGTCAAATGTTAGAAGAAGGTACAACACTATGAATGTGAGTGAATACAGGTATGAGGTACGTATGAAATTCATATTATGAATGTATTCAACAAGTATTTCAGTATTTGTCTCGTATTCAAAGGTTAAATATTATTTTAATGAGCATAGTGGGACTGCGTCGAATGCGAGTACTTGAATAAAAATAAAGACAAGAGAAAAATAAAAAAAAAACCTTTTCTCCAATATACGAGCGGCAGCCTCAGATCGCTAAAAAGGTCAACAATGTGACTTTTAAGCAACGCCAAATGCCGTCTCGTTGCTTCGTCTTTGGCTTTGCCTCTGTGTCACGGCATTCGCGACTTTATGCCTTTGTCCCTGTCCCTGTGCCTGTGCCTGGGCCAGTGCCAGTCTCAATCCCCATTCCCAAATCCCAGTCATCATACATATGCTAATGCTTTTGGCTTTGTCGGTAGTTGCCATCGGAGACGCCTCCAATTGCTGCAGCCAGAAGGGTCGACTGCATTTCCGGGAGACTGCGATTCAATCAAATAACAGTGCCCACCAATTACTTTGGACAACCACAAAAAAATATGTTGTTGGTTGGTTGCTTTCCCACACGCAGCTCGATGAAGACGATCTTTAGCCATGGCAAACCGCACGCACGTAAAAAATCAATTCAATTTTGTTGAGCAGCGTTTAGAGACGGACTCAAATGTTGAGACTTGGAAACTTGGAGACGAAATCATCTAAATCGAAGGCTAACACAATAACGAAACTAATTTTGATGCGGTTGTTAAATATTACCAAACATTTGAAGAGGAATAATGAGTAGAAAAATGGTAGAAAAATGTTGTTTTTTTTTTTTTTTTGTTATGGTTTGAAGGCAAGAAGATGTTGCATTGTTTTGATGGACAACACTTGCAATGCAATTGCTGCAATAACAATAGCAACAATAACAACAAGGCGTATAATTAATAATTGATTGAATTTTACAACACAATCAATGACAAAGCACTGGAGGCAACAACTCGAATAACTGGCAACTAACAACTTTGAACAAACATTGGGGCAGCTGCAAAAAGAACTGAAGAATTTTCATTTGAAAATGGCACAAAGTAAAACGTTCATAGAAGTGGATATCGAAGGAGCACCGCACCAGGTGTGCCCATATGTTGGCTTTATATGGAATCGACACGTAAAAGCCAACATTGCAAAATGCTTGTGCTGTGGCAATTGTAATCACTATTGACCATAAGAGCTGCCAAAAGTGGTAACTACGTCTGCTTGTGGATTGTGGTTGTTTTTTTTTTTTAATACCTACTCTGTGGTGCATTCCCACCACTTGTAGTTAAGTGAAATTAATAAAAATTGCAATCAACTTGAACGATGCTGCACCAAAAACGTCAACGCGTCTGCGCAATTCACATAATTTGTTTAATTAATTACGCCAACACATTTCCATTGCCCCTCTCGACTTTTATTGAGCAATGCTCAATGTGATTTTTCACATCAAAAAAAATATATATAAAAAAATACCAGAAAGAAGCAAAACTGTAACAACTACTCGAATTGAAAGCCAAACGGATTTGGCAGCTTTCAAAAGATGCAGCCAGCTGAATGTTGTTGATGTCGTTGTGTTGTTGCTACCCGTTAGCAACATTCTCAGCAGGCGCCAAGGCCAGTGGCATTTTGTTGTGCACACTCGCGTGTATGCTAGTATATGTTGTGGCACTGCGACTAGACGATGCATCCGATCATTGCAACTGTGGAAGAAGTTCAACAGTTATCGACATGCCGCAACATTTACGAGCACAACAACTTACAACTTTGTGAGCGGCAAACCGCACTTTGTGTGCCATTCAGTGCGATCAGCTTAGCATTTTTTTCCTGCGCTTCTTGGTAACTGAGTAAGCCAACTCTCCGATGTTGCTTGCTGCGAGCTACGATTGCTGGCAATTATTATGTGTTGTATACGTAATATTCTAAGTATTTTGCATAGCCAGCAGACGACTTTAAATGGCAAATTATATTTTTTAAAGTAGTTAACTTACAATGAAATAAGTTTACAACTTCTGCCAGTTTATACATAATTTATATATTCATTGTGTGTCGTATTCTACGTATTTTGAATTATATTTTTAAAATGTTCTTAGTTTTTTATTTTTCAACAATACTCGTATATTCTTCTGAATAAATGTATGCAGATTTTAATTAATTTAATTTTTCGAATGTTTTTAAATTGATGGAGATGGAATTCATTGCTTAAAATGTCTAAATCATTATCGCTGTGCATTGAACAATTAAAAAATTAGCTAAGCGAATGTCGAGAGTCGTTGAGACTTGAGAGTTTGACTCCGCTTTGAATGGCAGTCATGGGAAACCGAGCTCAGGGCTGGGGATGATGCTGGAAAAGTGTCGAAGTCGCCGTCGATGTCGATGTCTTGAGAAGCGAGTTATGATCGTGCTCAAGGACGCGTTATAAAACAAATACGAGTATAGCGAAATGTATTAAAAAATATAACTTACCGCCATTTGACATAAATGCCAATTTAAATGCTGCAAAACGCATAAATCAGCAACAAAACAAAAATGTTGTTGTTGTTTTTGGCGTTGCTTGTGTTGTTGTAGTTGTTGTTGTCGTGTTTTAGCCAAACAAACGATCAGCAAGTGGCGCACCTCAAAAACGTTTTTTGCAAAATGCTTTTGCCAGCGGCAAACGGTAAAGCAATTGAAGAAGACACCAGTAACAGCTAACAGGGACAGAGTTCAGCTAAGACGACGTCGACAGAGTGACAAAAAGCTGCAGCAAATGGCGTCTAATTGAATTAACATAAAGTAAAAAGCGGGCTTAATAAATGCGCATAATTTGTGCTAAGCATCCTGGTCAACTGGAGAGCATAGATTTGGCTTGGCATTTAGAGTGTTGTATAGGAAATGACAGTCGACAGTCGTCAGTTGGTCGGTTGTCGGTTGTCTTGACTTGGCTCTCAGAATAGACGTTAAAACCATGAACAATGAATGAATGCTGCGGCGGAAAGCTCATTAACATGATTACAATGAATAATTCCATACACATAGTCCAACAACGTTGCAAATAATTACGAAAAATGCATTTGTATGGGCATTGCAATTAGTCACAGATACTACAACCACAACAGCAACAGCAAGAAGAAGAAGAAGAGAAGTGGTAACAGCAACAGCATCTGCAACTGCCAGCATTTGGATTCTTGGCGAAATCAGCGTCTAAAGAGCCGCCACCAACAAGACGTCTTGCCATTCCCATAATTTGCAAATATTTTTATTTATTTTTTGAGACTCCAACTCAGAGTCAGTCGCTGTCTATATAATCGCAAAGTGATGTGAGTGTGTATGTTTGTATAGCAACTGCAATGTCTATAACATTTTCTCACGTTTCGTCGTGAAGATTTCGGCACAAGTTGCGCCTTGGTGTGACGATCGAAGCGCGATGCACCGATGCACCGAAGGCAATGGCGATGCCTAGGCGGGGGTGAGCCTAATGCGCGTTTTATGCAAATTTCCGAGTCAGTTGCAGCCCTCATACTTTACGATATATATATATACATGTGTTTGTGTGTATGCATGTGACTCGTATATGTTGGTTTAGTGACTGCCGTAACTTTGACTGGGCCAGTTTATGGCCGCAAATTTAGATGACATACGGTATCAGAAACAAGTTCGTTGCCTAAGTCTTTCGTTTTGAACACATCAAACATAAAACTGAAAAACATGCAGCATCATTGCAAATGCGTTTGGCAAACGTCAAATTAGCCGACTAACTGTCTAACTGACTGACTGACCAACTGACTGGCTAGCTGGCCATAGTTGACCCAATCCTGTGCCTGTTCCTCACCATGCGTTGAGCATATTTCGCAAGCAACGTCGCATCATAAACTGTAAATTGCACAGCTGCGACTGCGAATTGCCACGTGCAGGCGTACCAAATCTCAGCCCATGCGAATTTTGATACAGTGAAGCTTCCCAAAAGTGAACACAGACGGGGGCAGAAAACCATTTCATTATATGGAAACTTTATATATGTATATGTATAATAAATTATTGTATTTTTTTTATTTTTAATTTAAATTATATTAATATAAATTTATTCCTATCATTATAATAAAAATTTGCACCCTTAGAAATTCTTAAAAATTATTAGTGCTCAAAATTTATTTCATTTTTATTTTTCTGCTTAAAGTCTTAGGCAATAACATTATCAAATTCAGAAAGAAAGTTCACTTAAGTGAGGCTTGACTTTTGTGTCGCTGCAGTTGTGTGTGTTTCTGAATGTCTGTGTGTAATTTCTTATTATGAGTTTTTATAGTTTTTTTTTGTTAGCAAGAGCTGCACTTTATCAACGTGAAATCTGCTGGCAGGCGCTGCACAATTACTCAATGGCCCAGACAAGCAATTCCAAAATTGAAATGCCCAACTGCAGTCTCATCTCCCAGTCGCTGTCCCAAGTCTCCAGCCTGGATCTCCATTCACAGTCGCCATAATCCGTAGCCAGACTCATACTCATACCCGTTCCTATACCAATTTCAATGCTGTTTCGAGTCGTTAGTTCGCCTGCTGCTAACTTTGAATTGTCGCTTTGAAAAGTAGTAGAAATGCCAGACAGGCGCTCGCCTGCTCCGCTCATCTTCAGCTTAATTGAAATTTACTTTTGCTGTTGGATCTGCTAAAGCTGCTGATGTTGCTGCTGCTGCAGCTTGTTGCCTGCCTACTTTGGTGAATGTCTGCATGCATTTTGCATTGGCTTTGGCTCCCACACATTGTGCAAATGCTTTCGGCACTTTTACTACTACCAGACAACCTTATATAATCGCCAAAAAGATTAAATAATTTACGTGGAAATGCAGTTGTTAGGAATTCTTACAGTCTTGTTGTTTGTCAGACCCTAAAGTACGACTACACTTGGTTTTTGGCTACTTATTGAAAGCTTTTCTGTTCAACAACAAAATCGTGTCTTTGTCGTGCAGCGCATTTATCAATGTCAGGGAAGCGGAGGCCACTTTGAAAATTGATGTGAATTTAATTGAAGGCGGGCGTTAATTAGAATTATGCCAGTCAAATATCTAAGCTGCTGTGTAATGCTTTACACTGTTTAACAAAAATTGAGTTTTAATACTCGTATTTCCTTGCTAACTTCCTTGTTTTATTGGCCTTTCCCACGCAGCTCGCGGTGAGCATCGCGTGAGTCACTGCATTTCTCTTAGGCTCGAGGGATGACACAGAAAACGTTTTCCACCAATAAAATTGAACATTTATTATGTTTTTCTTTTATTTTTCAGACAATCGCTTACACAATCACATTGCAGCTGACTATCAAATTAACAAAAAAAAAAAAAAAAAAACACGAATAAAAATTATCATCGAAGGTTTGATACTCTTTTACAGCCCAGTATTCAAATTTCTAGAAACCGTTCCTATGATATTTTAATGACTTAGAAGTCTAATCTTGATCAAACTTTTTTGAAGATATAAGACACTATCAAATACACAATCTATGAGTTTGGTTGAGATATTCAAGTAACAATAAAATTTTGGTTTGGCAGATATATGATATCATAATCAGATTCTTTTTCAAAATTTTTCAGTATATAATAAAATGTTAGTATTACATCATCTGTGAGATTGAAGAAGTTATCTGCAAAAATAAAAACATTTTCTTACTAAGGTGGATTTTCAAATGATGGTACTTATGTAGCATATATGATTCAATGATCTGATCTAGTTATTTTCGACATATCTACTGCCTGAAACATAAAGACTTTCCCCTACATATCTCTAAGATATATAGAAATTAATGTAGTAGAATATACATAAATACCAGATAGTATAAGTATACTTTCTGCAAGGGTATAAAAGGAAAAGGAAGGCAGTCATATGCCAAATGAGTTTTCCTTTCGCTTTCCAGGCTTTTCAGACTTTAGCTCAGGTTGAAAGTCACAAAGTCACAGGCTCGTCTTCAGTATTTGCCTTTGTTTGTGTCTGTTTCTGGCAGTTGACATTTTTTCGTTGGCATGATTTTGGCTTAAGCGAATGCTAAAGTTGTAAATTTTTTTCCGGCAGCCGTTCAACCTCAACTTTGAAATGCCAAGCCAGCTGTTAGTTTGAAGCTGTTGCCATTTTTTTAGGGCCATCATTTGATGGACATGGGCCAGCGACAGAGACGGAGATAGAGTTGGAGATGGAGACGCCTTGACAAACAGCAGAAATGCGATTTCGAAGTAACGCCCAAATATCTTGAGGAGATCTTTTGGTTGAACTGCGGGCGTGCAATTCCCACACTGCAACAAATGCCGCGCATTCCCCACTTTGTGGCACACTAGTTACCCATATACGCGAACCGGATTGCCGACAGCAACAGCAACAGCAACAGCAGCAGCAGCATCTCGACTTTTGGCCTGGCTGTAAATGACAATGCCGCCGCGCCATGACTAACTATGACATAATACCCAGCGGAAGATGCAACCGACGCGACGCTAGTCGCTTGTCGCAAAATACATACTCGTACTCGTACTCGTACATTGTAATTGCAGGCGACTTTGCGGTGGGAGTGCGGTTGTATATTTGTATGTGTTTACTTACGTACCATAGTTCGGTTCGGGCATGCTCATAATCATCATCAAGCCCTGTGGCACAGCTGACGTAAGTGTCGACAAACGATGCCACAAACTCCTTGTCACTGACGTAGCAACCAAGACAATGTAACTTTACAAGTGTCACACATAGCGTATGCGTAATGTGCGTTAAGCATGCGACACATGTGACCGTTTAAAATCAAAAGACGCCGCAGTGGCAGCCAAAGTTGAAGTTAAAAAAATAGAAGTCGTAGCAGACGCCACACAAGAAAAACCAGCAAACGACTCGACACCAACGTCGCACAGTGGATAAAACAGCTACATTATCTAAATTGTTTATTTATATTTAATTATCGTCTATGATCGGTCGACTCAAAGACTTAAATTAAAATAAGCATATAAAGATAATAAAATTAGACTTAAATAAGGACAACAATTAAAAAATTGTATAGAATAATATTTAAAATTAATATTTAAATTTAATAAATATAAAATAAATATACAATGTAACTGTAACAACATGTTAAATTTCAATATAGAACTTACAATACCAAAATAAGAACCTGAATCATATTTTTTTAAATACCATCTCATTTTTATTCAATTAAATATTTTTTAATTTGTTTAAGTGAAAAATCTAAAAAAGAAATACATTTATATTATTATTAAAATTATTATACCAATACCTAAAGCAAATGCTAAAATACACAGAGAGACAATATATTTTTTACTTAAGAAGATATTAATTATTGTAACTGCTAATCTTGCTGCTCTACCCACTGTGCGTCGCTGCTGTGGCAGCTGCTTCTGCCTTGGCTGCTTCGGCTGCTGCTGCTGCGGCTGCTGCCTGATGGGGCCCAAGTGGATTTTCCTTTCGCTTTCAGAAATCATTTCGCTTCGACAACGTAAACGATAAAGTCGCAAATCGCGCATCACTGCGCCTCGCTGGCTCGTCTCGTGCGGTTCGTAGTTGTTTCTATTCCCTTCAACTCTGACTCTGACTTCAACTCGAAGCTGAGTCGCTTTTTTCTGCTATTTGCCCACTCAAGTGAGGCAGAGACTAAGATCGAGACCGAGACGAAGAGACGGCAAGACATTGACACAAGTGGCAAGTGGCAAGCAAGTCTTGATCGTCTTCTCAACGTTTCGTTGCACATTCTAAATGGTTTTCCGTAGTTTTCGCACCTTGCGAAACAAAATTCGTACGCATTTACATATACTAAGAGTACTCCGAGTCGAGAGTTGAGTTCGGTTCAAAAAAGAAGAATTTTATTTAAATTTTCGTGGTGTTTCTTGGCTCATTTTCTAGTTGAGTGCCGTCTTCCATGGCATGACAAACAGTTTCAAACAGCATAAAATGAATATGAGTCGCTCGATGATTTTGTGTTAACAAAAAACAAAAAACAAAAACAAAAAGAAAACAAATTGTGCGTTTTGTAATCACATTTTTGGGTGTTGTGTCTTGTTACAGTGCATTCCATGTATGAATATCTACTTTAACTAGCAGCCTAAGCGCTTTGGATAACCCTTCATTTTGGATATTATAAATTATCGTTGGATATACGCCTAGCGTTGGATTAATCACTTAAATACTACGTCATGCCGACGATTAATTATCAAATGTACGCCTTCCTATTAGGTGAGTATGTAAGGGAATAATTGTAAAAAAATGAATATTTTAAGAGGTATTCGATAAAAAAAAATTAAAAAAAAAATAAAATTAACAAATTTAAGATCTATTTGTCAATTGATATACTTTTTCTCATACCAAAAAGAAACATAAGAAATATTTTTAAGGAGCATTTCGAAAGACCTCTATAATAAATTTGTTTAGATCCTAATATATTATAGTCCTTCTATTCTTTTTAAAAACTGCTTGAAAGTTCAAAATTAAATTTGATAAATGAAATCATATTGATACTTGTAATATTTTTATTAAGATTAAATCACAGGTTCAGAAAAATATGGCTGATAGAAGAAGATTTTAAGATAAATTAAAAGAGTTTGTGATTTTTTTTGACGAATTTAAGTCATTCAGAAAATTTGAATTGAATACATATGCACGTTTGACTTATGGTATTTAGGAAACAGAAGAGCTCTTTAATTATTTCCTTTGAATTCTTGTTAAGCTTATTCAAATTTAATAAATAGCTTTAATGACTGAAAGAATTCTTCTTAAAAAAATCAATTTCCTTTTTCCTCCATCATTAGGGAACTTAAGCTCATTGATAGTACCTAAATTTGACCTTCTTTCTTAATATAATTAAGTTTATAGATGTGAAGAAACGCGTAATGTACAGACAGACCCATTGCTCATCGTCAATAACTAATTCGCATGATCATTAGTTGGCGTTGCCTTTTTAATCTTTCATTATAAGAAATTATGCAGTAGCTTCAAGGTCCGCACATTAACCAAACCAAAAGAAAAAAATAAAAAGAAACAAGTCAACAAATATGTATCATATCATATGGATATTTGAATTTCGATAACTCTGAGAAGAGAAATAAGTACAATTTGTTACGAGATGCCCCCCGAAGCCAGATAAATAACTGAATGAACAATTATATTCAAAATGATATTGGGTCATCCAGACAGTAATTATATGCGCGGCTTATAAAGATATCTGTCTGATCATTAAGCAACGCCTTACGGAAGCTTGACTTCAAGTGGGTACCTCACTTGCCCAGAGAGAGGATGAGATAAGGGAAGCAGAGAAATTCGAAATTGAACAATTCGGCAAACAAAAGAGGAAAACAAAGCTGACCCAGCAATCAAGACAGGCATCATCTGCCCAGTCATAGTTCACAGGCAAACAAAAGAGACTTTGGAGTCCACAGGCTCCCTAGCAATTGATGGGGAAAAAGTCGGAATTGAAAATAAAATTCATTTGAATTAAATGCGAATCTTTAAATGCAACAACGAGACGAGGTCTTTCTTTTCATTTCATTTCATTTTACCTTTTGGCCAGGTTTTCTCTTTGCTGCCTCGATGATGAATGAGGCTCGCGATTGCATAATAATCTCAGTCTGCCAGCCAAATTTGACTGCAATTTGTGCCTGACTAGACAGAGCAGGCAAACAGACAAGTAGACAAACAGACAGACGGATAGACATTGGTTCTGCAACTGCGATTGCATTAATTGCAGCAAGCGCATCTTCCGTTTCAAATTTTGTAAGAACAGCAGCCAGCAAATCAAAAAAAAAAAAAAAAACAGAGACAGAAAGACAGACAGACAGAGAGGCAACGTCATGGTAATTAGTTGTTTTGGCCATTAAAGCCAGCTTGTATTGTAGGACAAAACATTGGTAATCCATAACTTTTGATTGACATGGCATTTTAATTGTGCGACCCTCATGTGGGAATACATATCTCATTTTTTTATTTGATAACATTTTTTCATTTTGGCCAATTGACACCAGGGTACATCTATCGTTGTGGGAATTTGTGGCCTAAAGTATTTTAATGATGTCTTTTTTGTATCAAAAAGCAATTAGTGGAGATAAACAAACACGACAGAACTTGACTGGGGGAACAGCCTTGAGAGAGCATAGAGTACAGAGTACATAAATCATGAGTGCGTTTCGAGCGAAAGTGTTTGTCGAGTGCGAGCTGAAGGTCAACTGGGCAGTTGGTCAGCATCTCAGACAGAGACAGCCTCTGATTTACAGACAGACCCACACTTGACTTTACTATTTTACCACTTGAAGATTAAAACTGCTCACGAATTGTGCTTTTGAAATTTACAGCGTCGCTGCTTGGGCTTAATCTGCTTGGAGCGCAGGCGCAGCTGCTGGACGAGGATGAGGATATCTTTGGCAGGCCATGGCCCACGTACAGTCTGCAAAATATGCCAAAGACGCAGTTCACCTGCCGCGATAAAATACTTGGCGGCTATTATGCGGATCCCGAAACTCAATGTCAAATGTTCCATGTGTGCGTCAAGCTGCCAGGAGTGGGGGTAAGTGCTTCGACCTAACAGCTTAACAAGGGCAAAAGCAATAACAGAGTATAAAAAGAGCTTTAAAAAAATAGATGTTAATTCGAATTATGAGTTAAAGAAATGCATTCCGAATAAAGTTATCCTGTTAATAGACTCATTTTATTATTTTCAATTTTCATTATTGAAAAAAATTCCAAAAATATTAATAGAATTCAACAAAAATAATTTTTATTTGTCAATTTATGTTTAAAAAACAAACATTTTTTTTAAATGTGGTAAAAGAACGGTTTTTAAATTTTTCAATACATATGTAATGTGTGTGCCTAATTTCCTTGCAAACCAGACCTTGAAATGTCCACAGTTCCCTAAATGCAGAATGTATGACAAAAAAAAAGGAACATGTAAATTTAAGAGATAAAAAAAAGTAGAGAGAAAAACGAAAGACTTAGGCAACGAACTTGCAATTTTTCGCTTGCTTCTATCGCTGTCAGTTAAATGGCAAAAGTTGCACACAGCAAATGTGTGATGCGACTTTGTGTCGTGACTTGGCAACCTGGCTATAACAGGGGAGGGGCAGGGGAGGCTAGAGTGTGCAAGAGAGTGCAGAGAGCATCTTGTTGCCCTTTAAGTGTGGGGTTGTAACAAGCATCTCTTAATTGTCTGCCTTTAGCGTAGTCCGAGACTCGCATTGCTGCTGCCATTGTCAAGACGGACATCTGCAGTTGCAAGTTGTGGCAGCAATGAGCTATGCAACTCGTTGCATATTGTATCAAACATCGCGGCCAGCTGCTCATCCCGCTGCTGTTCCTGCAACTTTAATGTGTTGCTCTGTTGACGCCACAATCTCTTGAACATTTCCGAGTAGACGGCGAGATTACGCTGAAAGAGAATTCTCTGCCGCTTCACCTCAGTGTTGGCATTGGCCAACATGCCATGCAATCGACCAATTATTCTATTCTTCTCCTCCAACTGTTGCACACTCTGTTGCAAGTTAATCGCAAGCTTGGCGACAATTTCCTGCAACTCTAAAATGTTCTCTATGTTCACTTTTGCATCCAATTTAATTTTGAGCATATCCTCATAAAAAACAGGATGTTGCTCTACGATTTCCGATTTAGTTGCATAGTCAATTTCATTACTGATCCGTTTTCTCACCGCCAAATTCAACTGACAATTGCCTTGGTTCTTCTTTAAAATTTCAACAATATCATTTAGCTCCAATTTATGTCCATTGCTTAGGAACTCTAATCCCAATACTTTCTCATTCAGACTTTTAAACATTTTGAACTTGTGCTTGTAGAGCGCCTTCCACAGTCTGGCACAACAACCATTTGAAGGAGCCTTAAGTTGCTTATCTTCAAACGTATAGTTGATAATTACTGTACTCCTTTTTCTGTCCAACAATTCCTTGAGCAATGCTTCAAGTCGAATATTGTAGTATCTCAAGTGAGTTTTCTGATTGTTGGCCAATGCGCTGATCATTTTGAAGAGCGAACTCATGGGCGTATTTAATTTATTCCACTCGGCTTGATCGTCTCTAACTAAATGAATGAACTGCAGTTTGCCATTGAGATTTAGGGATTCTTCCAGATTCGTTTGCCTCACGCAGATCGTAAACCGCACATGGGAACATTTTCTCGGATCATTGGGCCGCAATTGATTTATGATTCTTTTCATGTACAAATAAGCAGCAATCGGAGTTGCCACAAAGTGATCTGTATTCTGATTGATGTCTTCAATGGCAGCTTGGCTGCTCTCGAAATAATATAGTATATGATTAATGCAAATGTTTAACTCCATTGTTACCTCCATGGCGTAAACATGGCTAAAAAGACTGTTTAGTATGCGACTCAGCATATTCTGCTTGTAAATTTGAACCCCAGATGAACTGAAAACGGGCCAATCGCAGTAGTTAATTATGGTGCTTGTGTTACCCTTGAAGACATCATCCAAGATGCTTGAGATGGCCTCATCACATATCTCCGATTGCTGCTGATTGAGTTGAGACTCCAATTTGCGAAACAGATACACTTTGGCCTATGAAGGAATTGGCATTGAGTTGACAAAAACATTGTAGCAGCAGGAGCTTGTTTTACCATTTTGCATGTAATAATTGAATCTATAGCCGAATTGGTAAAAACGGGTTTTGTGTATTCTCAAATTGAACTGTGCTATACATTTAGATTTGGACTTTATTTCAATTAGCCTACTGCCAAGATGCATAGTTTGTTCTTTTTTCGTATTTACAATTTGAGTACACAACGCAACCAAGATTGAGAACGTTCACTTCAATTAACCAAAGAGACTTGATCAGAGTTCTACACTCTACGTCTACTTCACCATCACCATCAGCATCAGCATCATCACCTGGTTGCACTCTGTAGCTACCCGATACTCGGTACTCGGTTCTCTGCACATCTCGTATCTCGTATCTGGCTAAACGAAATGTCAAGTGCCAAAGCGAAATGCCAAAGTTGCTTTCGGCCTTTGGCTTGTTGAAGTCAAAGCCTTGCCGAGGCTATTGTAATTTTGTCACGATATTTTGCAGAGACATTTCTGTGAGAAGTTACAAAAATACTTTTAAGCATACTTTACTCATATCGCAAATACTATAACAAGTAATTAAATAAAAGTCAAGTCAAACTATTAGCTTCAATCATATGATTCTAAAACGATTTTTCTATAATTCCCAAACATAAATAAATGATTAAAGATTTATAGTAGGTGCCAACTGTCATGTCAAATTATAATTCATTTGAGCTAATGGCTTAATATAGCTTTACTTCAGATTTACATCAAAAAAACAAAGTTGTTTGATTGGGCCTGAAGTTTGGTTTAAAGAGTTGTGTGAACTTTATTTTAATTTTGATTTCATATGAGAAATTTGCGAAAACATTAGTTGCAAAGTATTTTTTGTGTTTTTTTGTGCAATTTTAATATTTTTCAAGTGTAGAAAGTATCTTTGTTCTATATAAATGTAGGCAACTATCTCATATGCAATTAGGTAACTTCCATGCCCGGTTTCACTAATTTTTATAGTACATTTAAAGCTCCATAAATATTTTTATAACTACATATTCTTTAATAACAGCTCTGTTTATGTTGTAATTGCTGTTGCCATTAAAATTAACCATAATAAAAACCGCTTCTTTTGAAACTAATTGAGATCCATTCTAAAATTGAATTTTGCATGTTGATCTGGTCTGTTGATCTGTTGATCTGCTTATGATGTATTGTGCTGTTGATGCTGTTGATGATGTTGCATTTTTGTGCTTCAGCTCTCACATCGAAGAGTTAATTCGTTTGTCCAACAGGTGCAGGATTATCGCTTCCTCTGTCCAAACAGCACGGCCTTCGATCAGGAGCTACAGATCTGTGCCAATTGGGCGGATGTTGACTGTGACAAGGCCACGTCCTATTATGACAACAACAATCTCAATGATCTTTATCGTGGTGGCGATGAGAGCAAAAACGTCAACGAGGAGGAGGCCACATTCCATTTACAACGAGCCGAAAGTGGTAAATTATAAAGCCAATTATGTGTTATTTATTTTTATATATATATATATTTTTTTTTTGAACCGTTTGCAGGTGATGTGAGACGCTCCAAGGAGAATCGCGGTGATCAAAAGTCGCGCCCCAGACATAATTATGCGCAATCCAGCTCCAATTTGAATGTGGATACAACCAAGCGACCCATCACCAGCTATTATACACCCACCACAACAACAACGACAACCAGCACAACGACCGAGCGCAACTACTACAACAACAATTACAACAGCAACAACAATGATGACTCAAAGCGTAAGCAACCAAAAAAAAAACAATGGCAACTTTAAATTTATTACACAAATTAATCACGCGGTTTTTCTTTGTACATATATATTTGTTTTGTTTTTTTACCTGCATTCTGTAGAAGACATCGATGATATCTTTAAGGGTTCCCACAGTTCGCACTTCTTTGCCAATCGCCATGGAGGTCGCGAATTTGATGAGGAGCCGGCATCGCGTCCCAGGCCAAATGATTTCAATGCCGATTACAACCGCAAATCGACTACCGAGGGGCGTGCCACGCCCACACGCGGTCAACGCACAAGCACGCCCACAACAACAACACCAACAACATTAACAACAAAAGTGTCGACAAGAACAACAACAGATGCTCCTGCAGTAAAAAAGATAACATTACATGCCTCATACAATACGGACTTCCAGGACTATTCGCATCATTATAAATCGACCACGCCCAGCACTTTAACGCCCACGGCAGCCACAACACCACGACTTGGCGGCGGCATCACAAGTCGGTTTAGCTTTGGCCAAAACGACTATCAGACCCAGGAGCGCATTCAGCCCACGACCTACAATCCAAATGGATCGTATCGCTTCAAGAGCACGGAGTTGCCCTCGAGCTCGACTAAATTGACGGGCAAAAATGCGCAGGATTTCGATAAGGAGACCACGAGGCGACACAAGCCCACGGTGGCGGCAAGGAAACAGAAGCTGGGACCACAGGAATCCAACTACATCAATCACAATGAATTTGCCGATGTGGCCAAGCCGCAACCATTCCAGGCATCGCAGGGAGCACCCACGAAATCGATCCAGTTGGAGCCGCAGTATCAACGGCCCCGAACTCCATTGGGACGGGTGGGCAGCCAGGAGCCGGCGCCTTTCAAGGCTTCAGCGAGTGGCAAATCCAGAGGCTTCGCCAGTCGGGGCAGTATTACCTATAAGGCCACCACACAGCGTTATGTCGATGATGAGATCCATTATCCAACAACCACAAGCACGTTGAGTCCCAGCAAGAAGCAATCGTCTCAATCGCTTAAGGATGCATTTACACCCACAACATTTAGACCGACCACCTATAAAAAACCCTACGAACAGAGCCACTATCAAACGCAGCAAACACTGCGTCCAAGTCCAAATCCTGTCAAGAAAACTTCATCCTCTTTGGCCATAACCGCCGCACTGCCTACCACTGCCAATCCCTACTACAATGTGGATGAGGACGATGGCCAATATCATCCCGAGCTGTATGAGACTGATTTTCCACGCAATCGCTTCAAGTTTCTGAGAAGTCGATCCACCAGCTCCACCAGCAGCACCACCAGCACCACAGCAGCACCGTATTCGAGCAGACAACCACACGGATTTCAGCAGGCGCACAGTCATCTGAAGAGTCAACAACAGTCGGCATACCAAAAGGAACGCGACCAGTCCGATTCCAGTGACGAGGATGAGCTGTTCAAGACGGCACAGTCTTTAAATTTTGGTGCTGCCAGCATTAATAAGCTGCGTGCTGACATCTATAAGGCGGAGAAGACATCGCAGCAGTACAACTCTCAGTACAGTCCACAGGCATTGCCATCTAGTCCGAAGACAACCGCACAGACAACGAGCAGGCCAACAACTCACAGCAGTTCAACAATTACAACATCATCGACCACAACAACAACCACAAGACGTCCCACAACAACAACCACAACAACAGCACCAAGGACTACGACAACCACTAGCTCCCCTGTGGAGCAGAAGAAGAAATCAGTCAAGAGCAAAAAGGAGGAGAAGAAGAACAAGTCGCTTGGAAAGCGACCTCCTCATGCCGACGAGGATACTAGCTATGATTATGCCTACTATGACACGGACTAAGCTCCAACAAAACCCTAGCCCAGCTCTCGAACTATCAGGTGTGCTACAGAAATCCCTTCCACTACAATTTGACATTAATTTGTTTGAAATTTATGTGAAATTCAATCGAAAACGATTTCTGTGGCACCCCTGTATATAGCATAACTACTAAACGAACATTTTAATTTTGTTTCCATCATCAAGTCCGCTCTTAGAAATATTTTCTTCATTTTCAACATGTCTTCCGAACCCGCAACCAACAGCAACTTTATAGGTGCCACAGTATTTTATAACAGTAACGATTACTCATTTAAAAAGTATAACAATTTCCATTTCACATTATTCACTCTCTTTTCGTATGAATACCCATTAACACTCGCGTACATATTCATTCAATCAGATGCGTTCTACATAAATGAATTTCCATGCGTGTATCTAGTTATTTAAATACTTAAAACAAAACATACTTTTAGTCGTTAGACAATTGTTAAACTGCATTGAAACGAACAAAAATCAGAGAAAATTTTTAAAAACCCAATTTCGATGTGCAAGCTGGCTAAATTTGAGAAAAAAATTCCATATTGAAGTATTTTGTATTTTTTGTAATGGTCTGCGAATATATGCCTTACGAAATGTATATTAATTATAAGTTTTCTTGTAAATAAAACGATAAATAATACAATTAAAGTGTGTTTTACTGCGAAAGTATGTAACATTGACTTTCGTCTCAAAAGCGCGCCAATCACTTTGGTATCGATATGTTATCGATTGCGCAGCTTGAAAGCAAAGCTCGGTAGAGGTGGAGAGCTATCGATAGTCAACGATATTATTTTTCAAACGAAAGCTTCGGTGGGTAATAAAAATTTAAAAACCCCCCAAAATTAAATTGGATTATTTGTTATAAAAAAAAAAAAAACAATTCGTTATCAACAATAATGTTTTCTATTCTATTGTAATGCCAAATCCCCCTAAAACGGGGGCCTAAAAAAAATTTTAAACATAAAAATACGTATTAAATTTAGTTCCGTTTTGTTCTTCTTATCCTTCTGTGACGAGTTGATCGTGATAAAAAACTATCGCAAAGTCTAAATTTTATATATCTAGTTGATACTTTTTATTATTAATTGACAGTTTAAATAAATCTTAAATAAAGTTAATTTTAGTAAAATCTGTGCAGCCGCTTCTTAGTCTTTAAATTTCTGACGCACGCAGCGCGGCATGGGAAACAAATAGAGCAGCATATTAAACGCCGCCAAACCGACAGCAAAAGCACAAGACGCAGCCACATCGATAGTTTCCTGCAAAGCAGAAGAATCTTGATAAAATAAATGGTATAACCTTTCAGTTTAGATTCACTCACATCTGGATCAGACAATCCCAGGCGCTCGTGCATAAAATCCTCTATTTTGGGGCAGATCACGGAGGCGGTGGCCGTGCAGTTTAACTTGTGGGATTGGAACGCAATACTGTGCAGCAAGGAGGAGGCGTAACGTGTGTGCGTGCCCCTCGTGTTGTCCTGCAACCAGGGCTGCAAGCCCTTGTAGGAGCTGCAAATATAAATTATTATAAAAATGTAGTACCACGCGCAAATTTTGAATATTCTTTTTGAAAAGTACAGTACAAAGTAATGTTTTTGAAGTGCTTGTTTTTTTTTTAAAGTCTTTTTAGAACTTAACAAAAGATTAAATAGTAGAAAAATCTGAAACTACAAATATTATATTAAAAGTCGCGGTACTAAGTCTATTTTTCAATCATGTTAATTTTAATTAAATATTTGCTTTTCCTATATCTTGCAAATTCAAATTTCGACTTCCTTTTTAAACCCGTTACTTAAAAAATACGAGAGACTATAGGAGCTAAAGCAACCAAAATTGACACACAGACTTCTGTAAGCCCCACGCAGATCAAGTTTGTTTCAAATTTTTGCCACACGCTTTTCCGCCTCCGAAAATCACGAAAAGCCGTCACACCCACAGTTTTTAAGATATTAGAATTTTTTGTTGCCTATCACTAAATCGCAGTAGAAAGGTGGTATTGGCAGATTAAAGTTTTTAAGCAATATAAATGCATAAAAGCGTGCAATAAAAAATATTTAAAATTTATTTATATAAGTAATTGGTATACTATAGTAGGGAGCTCGACTATATCCTTTCTAACTTGTTTTAATTTTGTTGTTTAATTTTCCTTATTGATTTCATATTTTTCATCTCCTGATTTATATTAGTTATCAATGCCTAATATCCAATTAAATGCTATTCTGACAACTATTGAATAAAAAAATCTCAGCTAACATTTGAGCTGCCTATTATTATGAATATGTCAATAATCTTAAATAGAATCTGGTCTGCTTACCGCACTGTGCCGCTAGCCAAGGCGATGCTTATGACGAGGACATAGGTCACAGCAATGGCGGCATTGTAGGGCACCTTCACCACCAACAGAAAGGCGATGGACAGCTGCTCGGCCAGCACAAAGCTCGACCAAAGGGCAACGAACAGGTATGCAAAGATTGTGCCCTTAATAAACTTGGCATCCAAGAGTAAACTGAAATGTGATATATGCAGACATTTTTTAGGAAAAGTTAAAGCTGACCTGAAGCTGGACTCACGGATAGATGACACAGCTGGCCAGGGCAGCAGACACTGCCGAGAAGGGAATGGAAACGGAGTTGTAGGCAATAAGTAGTGTAGTGCCCGAATAAAGACCCTCCGGAGTGTCCTGTGAGAACTTCTTGCGCCAAATGGGAACTGCAATAAAAAAGATATGATAATGCCCAGAATTTAGGATTAGGGCTGAAACTTACAAAGCGATATTGTGGCTAGAATGCCACAGCCATAGGATAGTCCAAGTATATTCAAAATCAAGCCATTTCTGGTAAATAAACCGCTTGGATCACCCTGAAAGACAAAGCAGGAGTTAAACAAGGATTCTTCTGGAGAAACTGCGAAATACCCACGCCCACATTTGTGTAGAAGGCCCACATAATGCTCATGGCAATCGGCAGCAGCAGCAGGCGGAGGAAAAGCGTCTTCATGCCCACGACGCCACAGGAGAATGTGGAAGCGAGCAGTTTTCTAAAGATTTAAAAAGAAATATCATAGAATACATCAAGTCAAGAACTTTTCAATTGCTTACAAATAGAGCATGAACCACACTTTGAGCTCTCCTGGCTTGCCATATGCCAAAGGCACCTTGCCGGATCCCATATTGTTCAGCGGTGCATCTGAGATTGGTGTCTCTCTGGAGAAACGCTCCACAAGTGCCTCAATCTGTTGACTCGACTCCAGGAAACGATCGCGACTGCGACGATCCACAGTCGACAGACACAGATAATACATCAAGGGATTCTCCAGTTGTGGACAAGGAAAGCCAATGGCATGGAAATACTCCAACATGGCGCGAGTACCGCCAGAATAAACAACGCCACCCAGGCAAAGGAACAGAGCACGATCCAGAAATGGAAAGACATCCGAGCGGGGTTTCTCCAGCGACAAGAGAATGCCACAGCCCGTCTTCTTGGCCGTATTGGACAGAATGGAGATGAGCAAATAGGCGCTCAAGGGATCTAAGCCCTGAGTGGGCTCGTCCAACAGCAACATGACTACAAAGATTGACATTTTATTACTGAAACTATTATGGATTTTTTGTCCGACCAACTCACCCGGATCTCTGACCAGTTGTATGCCAATGGCCAGGCGTCTCGCCTCGCTGATGTTTAAGTACTCGACACGTTTGTGGGCCACTTGGGAGAGCGCCAAATCCGCTAGCACCTGACGCACTTTGGAGCTCTTCAAGTAACCACCCAACTAGAAGAACAGAACATTTAAATATTCAAGTATTTAAATAAGAAAATAGGATACATCGATTAGAAATGAATGTTTAATCAATTAGTTTATAATTAAAGAATTAAAAGCAAAGAGGGGGAAACTCTCACTTACAATGGTGGGCGTATAGTGCAGTGTTTGGGCCACAGTTAGGCCGGGCACAAAGGTGCATGATTGCGACACATAGCCACAACGCTGCTGGAACAGAGCCTTGCTCAAAGGAGATCCATTGAGCAGCACTTGGCCGCGAGTGGCGCCATCAGCACGTCGAGCGATCACATCCAACAAGGCGCGTTTGCCGCTGCCTAGAAATAAAATAAAATGTTAATAGAAATTGAAATTAGTAATAGTAGTAGTAGTAGTAGTAGTAGTAGTAGTAGTAGTAGTAGTAGTAGTAGTAGTAGTAGTAGTAGTAGTAGTAGTAGTAGTAGTAGTAGTAGTAGTAGTAGTAGTAGTAGTAGTAGTAGTAGTAGTAGTAGTAGTAGTAGTAGTAGTAGTAGTAGTAGTAGTAGTAGTAGTAGTAGTAGTAGTAGTAGTAGTAGTAGTAGTAGTAGTAGTAGTAGTAGTAGTAGTAGTAGTAGTAGTAGTAGTAGTAGTAGTAGTAGTAGTAGTAGTAGTAGTAGTAGTAGTAGTAGTAGTAGTAGTAGTAGTAGTAGTAGGTAGTAGTAGTAGTAGTAGTAGTAGTAGTAGTAGTAGTAGTAGTAGTAGTAGTAGTAGTAGTAGTAGTAGTAGAGTAGTAGTAGTAGTAGTAGTAGATAGTAGTAGTAGGTAGTAGTAGTAGTAGTAGTAGTAGTAGTAGTAGTAGTAGTAGTAGTAGTAGTAGTAGTAGTAGTAGTAGTAGTAGTAGTAGTAGTAGTAGTAAAAGTAGCAGTAGTAGTAGTAGTAAAAGTAGCAGTAGAAGTAGCAGTAGAAGTAGCAGTAGTAGTAGTAGAAGTAGTAGTAGTAGTAGTAGTAGTAGTAGTAGTAGTAGTAGTAGTAGTAGTAGTAGTAGTAGTATAAGTAGGTAGTAGTAGCAGTAGAAGTAGCAGTAGTAATAGAAGAAGAAGCAGTACCAGCAGTAGTAGTAGTAGTAGTAGTAAAAGTAGCAGTAGCAGTAGAAGTACTAGCAGTAGAAGTAGCAGTACCAGTAATAGTAGTAGTACACATTTCATTCTTTTACTTACCCTTCGAGCCCAAAATAGCCATCACCTCGCCGCTGTGCACTGTGAGATTGACGCCTTTGAGCACCAGCGCTGAATTGCCGGCTCCATTGAAGCACCCGCCACCGTCCACCTGTTAAAGCAAAACAAAAGACTTCAATTGCAACCACCAAACAAAACACGGATTCCAATGAACTTGCCTCAGTGGTGTGGAATATGTTGTGAGCTTCCAATACGTAATCGCTGCCAATCATTTTCATAGCCAAAACTCTCTACCACAGCAAAAACAACAGGAAAAATTGAGAACAGCTTTGTTTGTTGTTCTTGTGCTCTTTGCCTCACACGCTGTACGGCGTTCAAGAGCGGCTCCAAAGAACTCGAATTCAAACTGGAAGTAAACAATGCAAAGCCGTGGAATGAGAGAACTGTTAATGGAGAGAGAGAGAGAGTAAAAGAGTAAGAGCTCGCAATGTAGCTGTACCAATTTTGTTGTAATTACTTAATTTAAAAATGTAAAATGCAATTTAATTATTATACAGATAATAATATTTTTTTTATAGAGTTAATTTAAGATGAATTTAAATAAAAAACAAATAAACATTTTAAAAAACAGACTTCAATTTATCTTACCCCAAAAATAACCTCTTCAGCTGTCGTGCTTTAACACGTCAAGTCCAACTGAGCGCACAATTCCAACTGAAACAGCAACTGCTTGTTGATCCACACAATATCGAATTGGAAACGACAAGTGAGCGCGCGTTAGAAAATTGGGAAGTTGAGCGCGCGCTCTCTCTCTCTCTCTCTCCTCTCATGACACTTCCAGCTGAACAGACACATTCCAATGCAACGAGCGGCTGACTAAGATGGCGACCGAGGCCAAGTTCAGCTCAGTTGGGTTTGAGCTGAGCACTGAGAGAGTTGACTACGGAGCGCTGCCAGAAGCAGTTGACAATTGCTGCGCTGCGCACGGTGCAAAAAGTGAATAAGAAAAAACAAAAAATAAAAAATTTATAAAACAGAAAAAAAGGAAATAAAAATAACAAGAAAGACTACGCGCTTGAAAATCTAATTGAAATGTTGGCGGCGTAACCAACAAAATAAATACGGTAGCGCAATTTTTTTCATACTAAATAAATTTTTATTAATGGGCAATGTGCAAGTGCATGCAAATTTGGTTTATTAGCCTGGCCGTGTGTGACAAATGAAATTTGCAAATAGCGGCATTTGTTGCTTCAACCCGCTGCAAAAAGTTGTCCAATAAGAAACGATCACAAAAAAAGTGAAGTGTGTATGTGTGTGGTTGTGTGTGTATTTATAAAATATGCACTAAGCTCAACAGT
Organism: Drosophila quinaria; assembly: GCA_035047525.1. NCBI lineage: Eukaryota > Metazoa > Arthropoda > Insecta > Diptera > Drosophilidae > Drosophila > Drosophila quinaria. Next base: position 233,802 of record JAWNPO010000257.1, on the reverse strand, counting down.
AACATCAACAACAACGTTAGCAGCATTTAACACAAAAATAACAACAATTACAGCCTGGTAAGTGCTAAAGATACCAATGTATCTTGTGTTTTTGATTGTAAATTTGAAACTGCAATTGTGCCGCTTTTTTTGTTTGGCTAACAAGTGACATGGGGTTAGTTGTCCATTCGCGGCTAGTTAATTAAAGTTTGTACAACTGGTATTAACTGTTAAATTCATTAAATACAAGCCAACGGCGCAGCCAAGCGACCAACACTTGCCACGCACATAGATACAAATAGTTGAATGTATATGTGTTTGTGTCTGTGTTTGTATCTATACCGCACAGTCGAGGCGTTGACGGGCGCACAGTTTTGCTACTCCTGCTCCACGTTGTTGATTCTCTCGGTCGTCGCCATCGCAGGTCAAAGATCCCACAAGCAAGTTTTGTCTAGTTCTTTAGCTGGTTTTGTTGCTTGCTCCCGGTTCCCTATTAGCCAAGCCAAGCGCTATCGTTGCTTCCACCATTTCCACTAAACTTCCACTTCTTGTTTCTTCTTCCATTATGCTCAAAACGTTCTCTATGTTATAGCGAGCTTAGGGCGCGCTCTGTACCCAAAGTCTGTTTCTATCTCTTTGTCTGTCTCAGTGTCAGTGTGTGTCTGTGTGTATCTCTAGAGATACAAGTTTCTGTTTCTGTTTCGGTTGCTGTTTGTTTGTTTCGCTCGCTGGCTCGCCGCGTTCTTGGCTCATTGTTTGTTTGCTCTGCCTACAGAGTCTTTGGCATTTCCTCTTTGTTCATTGCTCTGACTGCATATTTGTGATACTGGTACTCGTATCTTGCTTATTGTCGTTTCCACCATATGCAGATACATTGAGTGTGGCTTTTATTACTGCCATAACTTCTAAGTGTCTGCCATCGTCATTTTCCTTTTACTTAATACTCAGACACAGACTCCGTCTCCATCTCCATCTCCGACTCAGACTTTGACTCGAAGATTTCTCAGAATTTGCCAAAGCCGCTTGAGCAACTTTCACATTCATTTTTGCAATTTTTTCGAACACTTTCAAAAAAAAATTGAAGGCACATCAGTTGTATCTTAATCTGTATCTTCAACTTCACAACAAATTCAGTTTGAGAAGTGTCCATCAAGCAGTTAGCACAGTTCTCAGGGATTTTGGGCATAAATCTCGCATGCAAATTTTTGATAATGTTGTTGTTGTTGTTCTACACCTACTAATTACACCATCGTTTGTTGTGCCGTTAAAATGCCGTTCATTGAAGAAACCTTTTGCTATCAGGCCGAAAAGATTTCTGGTTCTTGGTCACTTTGGTGACTTGTTGATTTGATTTTTCTTTCCTTAGTTTTTATTTCTCTCTGTCTGTTTTTCTGTAAATTAGTTAACTGTATTATTTAAGCTATTAACGGCATTTTGGCAGCGCTAATGATTTGTTCTTTTCAACGAAATATCTCACAAGATCGTTGTAATTCAATTCGAACAAAGTCAGCATACCAATCGAAAGACTTAAGACACAAACTTCAATACAAGTATGAAAGACTTAAGACACAAACTTCGACTTCGATTACGGCTTAAAGCTGAATTTATTGTCAGCTATTGGTAGAAGAACAAGACTCGGCGGGTGGCTGTTATTGGTAGTTGTTGTTCTAGCCAAAAGGTGCGGCTCTTGGCCAAAACTTGTTCCTATTCTTATTTCTCAACTTATATTTATTTATATTGCTTTGGTGCTTTGTTACTTTTCAAGCCCCTTCTCACTTAAGTATTTTCCTTTTGGCCACAATGCATTGTGGCTTGCATTACGAGCTTAAACGCAGCGTAGCTTCATGTCCAGAGTCATGATTCATTGCCTTTAATGGCCGATGAAGTCAGCAGCATCGTCATTAATCCGCTGATGACGAGCTGAACGCATAGAATCATGTGAAAACTTAACGAGCCGCTGCAAATGAAAAAGAAATTTTCATTTCAGCCAACAACTAAACAACTTGCCTGGGGTCAGGTGAAAATCTCAAAAAAAAAAATTGTTACGGCCATTGATAAGTGCAAAGTTAATTTGGGTTTTATTGTAATTAAATTAACACATAAAAGAAATACACACACACACACAGACAGGCAGAACAGCTGCATAATTAGATGAAGAAAGTATGACTGCGAGTACAAAGTATAAGATACAAGATACAAGTTACTCTCGGCTCGAGTGAGTTTGACGATCGTTAAAACGAGAACTTCATTTCACTTTAACATCAAGTTGGCACTGCGTGTCTGGGCCACTGGCCTCCATGGTTGACATAGAATCAGAATGCCTATATTGTATATGTATGTAAAAGTATCTCATGGATACGTTTGCATCTATACACACACACACACACACATAGGCAAACTCACACCCCAACGTGCTGAGCATAAATTGAACCATGGATTTATGTCATTCAGCTGACAAGACATCGTGAGCTGGGCTTGATTCACAATAGCTCTGAATAACAACTAGGCACAGTGGTTTAAAGTGGCAAAGCCGGACTCGTATTACGTTGAAAATTATTGAATTTATTTATTGTTGTAGATTACAATTAATAGTTGTGGAATTACAGCAGGAAAGTGTCAATACACTTAAGGAAGTAGTGTTCAAAATTAAAATTTTTTGTTGGTTAAATAGAGAAGTCGCTCATCATTTATCTAGAATTGTAACACTGTAGCTTGACTCTACACAGAAAAAAATCCAATCTAAAATCAAGTTTAAAATATTTAATTTAAGTATGAATTTTTTAAGTATGCATTTAGGATTAATCTGAATAAAAAAAAATTAAAAATGTAAAAAAAAACAAAAACTTAAAAAAAAATCAAAAAGTAAAAGTTAATTTAAAAGAAATGGTTAAAAAAATACTTAAAAAAAAAAAAATGTTTAATTAATAAAAACATTTTTAATTAATAAAATTTTTTTGCCCTGAATTACACAATTCCAGGATTGAATTCGAAATTGAAATCAAGTATTTCATACTTGGTTTAAGAAAATTCGAGATTACCCCACTTCTGACAACGTTTCGGATTGAATTCGGGTTTAATATCCCGGATTTTTTTTTTTCTGTGTACATATCAGTTTCACATTCAGTTTTGCACCACTGTGCGGCTGATGGCGCCAACTGGGCCCAGGTCTGTCTCTGACTTTGGGCCTGTTCTTCGGCTTGGGTCTGAGACTGAGACTGAGACTGGCAGTGGCTCAGTGTCTGGGTGGGTGCGTTAGCCGTCTGGGATGTGTCCAACTTAGCTTGTCACTCGCATTTTTATGCGCATGTGAGGGCAAAAATGGCAAAGTAAAAAATTTTGTACTCTTATTTTATTTGTGATGGAATTTGTGTCAATTATCGTGGCACACGTGAGGCAAAGTTGGGCGTGGAGTTGTTTAAAAATAGTATTTGAGCAGCATGCAAATTGTTAGTTAGCCCACTGTGCGTGTTTCTGGCGACTTTCACAAGCCTGTTGCAACATAGGAAAGTGTTTTGTTGCCAGCGTTAATTGCCTGTAAAGATGGTCGAAAATTAAAGCATGGCTAAAACTCAAAAGCTTCACGCTGGCAATTAATAAAACTGACCTTGCGGTTGAGTTTTCCGACCGACAAAACTGAAACACAAAACTGAAAACTGAATCGCTTTGAAAATGAAACACCCGCAGAACAAACAGACAGGCAGACAGAGAGGGAGCGAGAGACAGAGGGAGAGAGAGGGCTATGCAGCCATGACGAATATTTGTTGACGGCATGATATTAACTTGGCTTTTTGGGGTCACAGTTGCTAGTGGATTGACGATGTCAGCACAAATTCTTCAGCTCACAGTGTCGTTATGGTATTGTAGTTTTTGCAGCCACTGTCTGTGAGAGATTGCCTAATTTAATAACAATTGGTTAGGCAAATAGAGCTGTGGCACAGTTATAGATACATCGTAGATGTTTAAGCTATTAGCCAAGATGTTGTCGCTATAAAAATTGTGCCTTTGTTATTTTATTGTTTGCAAATATTCACAGCATTCATAGATACAAAACTATGAGTACTTTAACTAAAAGCCAAGATGTTGCGGCTTTGTCGCCAATCATTTAATAAACTTTTCTTTATTGTTCGCAAATCTTCACAGCATTCATTTTTAAAGCACTCGCAATCAGTTCATAATCAATTTAAGAGTACGCAGCGCGAAACTTTCACAAATTTGTGAATCTTTCGGCCTGTCCATCAAGCTGACGGACTGACTGACGGACTAACTGTCATGTATCTGAGCTGCTCTCAGCTGCTCTTTGCTGTATCTATGAGATACGAGTATGCTCGAAAATTTGCATACTCGCAAGTCCGCTACAAAATTCGAAAAGAAAAGAAAAACAAATGTGCTAAAAAATCCACTCGCTCTTGAAGTGCTCAATTAACACAGCTTCATTTTGGATTCTGATTTTGTTTTTGATTTTGATTTCTTTTGCCCGTGTATTTATCAACAATTTTGTTTTTGCTGAGACAAGTTCAGCAAGCTTCGATTTTTTATTCATTCTCTGGAATGTTGTTGGCAAGACAAAGAGCTATAATCATTATTATAAGCTTGGGGTATTATAATTTTTGTCACGAAATGGGTAATGCTTAAAGGCAGGTGTGTCTGTTCTTTAGTATATAATTTTGATAAATTCGGATTTTTTTTATTTAAGTCTCAAATAATGACACAATATATAAAAATTCGAATAAAAAACGTAATTTTTGTATGCAAAATATTTTAAAATTTTGCGATAATGAAGCTGCAACCCATTTTATGTAGTAGTAGTAAGTAGTGTGTTTTTCATACACAAACACTTTTCTAGGCTAATTTTGACCTTCTAAAATTGAATATTAGGTTAAAAATTAAATTAAAATTCACATTTTTTAAAACTTAAATATTTTTTAAAATTAAATTTTTATTTTTTAAATATGGGATGACCATTTTCTAATATTCTTAATTTTTCATTTGGAATTGGAATGAATTGAATTAAAAATTTTCTTGTTCGACTAGTCGAACAGAGGCAGAAAATGGGTTTATGTTGATTTTAACTGAATATTTTTAATAATCAACAATTGTCTTAAAGAGTATACACATTTCGGCCTGCAGAATTTAAATGTTTCTTTCTTATTTTGCTTTCGCTGCTGCTTTGTGATTATTATCAATTTTGCATGGCGGGGCATTACGATTAGTATTAGCCAGTTCCCAGCCACGCCCACGCCACATGTGGCATGCACACAGGTTGTTGTTGTTGTTCTTATTAATTAATTGCAAATTGCATTGGCGACCCACATTTTCGAAGGTGCATTTATCATACGCCCGGTGTGTCCAAAAGAGATTTCACTTTCTCAGTGCGACAATCAGAGAGCAGCTTTTTCTTGATTTGGGTGGCAGCGAAGTTACCTGTTGCCACTTACCTGTTGCCACTTAACTGTTACCTGTTTTGTTGCCAGCGGCTAAAGGGAAACGGACATGGCCAAGGCATATTTCGTATGTTTGCAGTTAACCCAATTGGCTTTTGCGTGGGAATTTCTGAAGCTGCCCTAGACAACCGCATATTTGAAATATGGCCAAGATACATTTTAAAAAAATTTAAACCGATATCCGAATATATGGTTGCAAACAAAAATTTCAGATATATATATATATATATTAGTGATTTAGAAAAACTTCAGTAAAATTTAAAAATAAATTTATTTTAACACCTAAATATATATTTATCTCAATTACAAAATCTAAAAAATCTTAAGTTTAACTGTTTTTTAGAAATCTTAAAACTATTTAAACTATAATCATAATATTAGTTAGATAGAAAAACAATTATAGCTTACATTGTTTAATTTCAATGTTAAACATTAAGATTGTAACGGTCCCTGGTCTAAACTGAAGACAAATTGTTATGGTCAAAGCACTTGGGCGCACGCTCCATTAAATCATACACCGAAATGTTGCCAACTTGTTGTCCACTTGTGGCTAACTGCATTTTTGCATCAATGGTCATGTGGTCGGTCAGGCACACGCAACGGTTAACCACTTGTCAACTGGCCGCAAAATGCGGCACAAGCAACGGGAATGTGCCACAACTTAGCCACTTGCAACGGGTTGTTGTCTGCCTCTCTCTCTTCTCTCCCTCTCTTTTACTCTCTTTCTCTATTTTAGTTTTCTTAGACTCGGTCTAGTCACAATTTTCTAACACTCTCCTTGGGCGCTAACTCAATGCTTATTGACTTAATCATTGGCGGTGAGCTAAACATTGGCAATAACTGTTGGCCAATTAATTGTGGACCGTTGACAAAAGACAACAACAACAACAATAACAACACATCCGTTGTTGCATGCAACTCATCATGCAAAGCGGCAAGAACTGGTTGCACAAACTCACATTGCCACATTGTCAGCTTGCCGCATTAATCACTCGTATGATATAATTCTGGCCAAGCTGTAACTCTAACTGTGCCACATTTAAGGCCAATCTCAAACTCAATCTGTATCTGCATCTGCATCTAGTCTGGTCTGTTTCCTTAACTCGACGGCGGAACTTGCGACTACATTTTTCTGGTTTTTCTGGTGCAGCTGCAGCTGCCCAACTGGCATTTTGGCAATTTTTTACGTGCCAAATGCAGATTGTTACACATATATGTATCTTTGACCTGCATATGTGCTGGAGATACATTTGGAATTTATACATATTTTCATTTTGCAGTGGAATTGCTGAATTTATACATATTTTCATTTTGCAGTGGAATTGCTGAGTAAAGCTGCAAATAATTGAAGTAGGTACAATTAATAACCACAAGTGGGTGTAGTTGTTTCAATATATTGTAGATATATTGTTTGGAATTTCTAAGTTTCTTTTCCATGATTATCACATAAAAAATGTAAATAACAATACATAGAATTTCTAAGTTTTTTATCTAAATAAAATAATACTCCATAGAATTATTCAATTACAGAAACTAGTGATATTATTATGCCTTCACTGCACAGACTAAAAGTGTTTTTAGTATATTAACTTTCATTATACAAACTGCAATTGCAGTCAGGTCAAAGAGCTGTCTCTCCACTTTTTCGATTCGCTTGTTTTTTGAGTTACGCACTTGCAGATACATTTACAAGAAGATATAGATATAGATACAGATACAGATGGAGATGGAGATACAACGACCACGTTCACATTATATTCACATAAATCAATGTTGATGCTGTACGCCGGCGTATCATTGCCCTCAATACTCGTATTCATGCATTCATTCATTCACTCATTCAGTCAGTTGATCAGTTATTCATTCAGTCAACAAAGCGGCTTACAAAATGCCGCCAAGCTTTTCTCCCTTTGGGCCAAGTAAGCCTATGTGAAGTAGTTTTAGTTATACTCTTGAGTTGAAGAAAGAGAGGGCGAGAGAGAGAGAGAGAGAGAGAGAGAGAGAGAGAGAGAGGAGTAAGAAGAGGGAGGAAATGTGGGTATTAAAACCTTTTGCTTGCCATAACTTCCACTTTCACTCGAATGGCCAAGTGCCAGGCTAAAATGCCTTACCAACCTCAGCAGCAACAATGCAACAACAAACAATAATAATAACAAGAGCAAAAACAACAAGCAAATCAAAAGTGTGAAGCAAAAAACAACAAAAAACAATAATACTTATGTGCAGAAAAAAACATCTAACTAAACTGCGTTGAACTCTTTTGGCCATGAGTCGGTGGGGGAGGGAAATGAACGAAGGCAACTATTATGGAAAATGATTTTAATTAAAACGAATTTAACACGCAATTAAAAGTGTTGCCAGTTTAATAATAAACAAAAAGCGAAAAAATATTTAATAATACTTAATACATAATGCACAATCGCCAAAACAACAACTATAACAATTTTTACTCACATTACTAAAGATTTTGGGATAAGTTTTTTAAAAAAAAACTATATAATTATAAAGCTTTCCAAGATAAAAATTTAGCTAAATTAATAAATAAAAAAGATCTTCTTAAAATGATCGATTCTATGAAGATTTTAAACGAATATACTTGGAATAAAAAAAATACTATTAATTAGACAGTCTAGTTTACAATTTCTTGACAAAAAAAATAATGGCCTTTGCAAGGGTACATTAACAATATGCGGTAATCAAAATGTTTTTGATACGTTTTCCCATCCCAAAAAAAATGCCAAAAGCCGCTTCACTTTCTGTTTTTCTAATTTTGTTTGTATTTGTGCCTTTATTTTTGTGTGTTTGGAACTGTAGTTTGGCTCTAATTGTGTTGCAAATAAAAAGTAACTGAAATCAGTTGCAGGCCCGTTCACTTTCGCCCAGTTGCCACTTTCGAGAACACTTGAGCTACGTAATCTTCCACTTAACACTCGCAAACAAACGGAAACTCATACGCCTCGTTGCACCACAGACCAAATACAAGACGAGAAGGGAAGATAGAGACGGGGGGAGAAAAACCACAAACAAAATCAACATCAAATCAAACTGGCAGCAGGTGCATTTCAGTGCAGGCCAAAAAAAAAAAAACAGAAGCCGCTTTCATTACATAAGCGCAAGGCAAACACAGATACAAATGCAAATATAAATACATACTCACACCCATAGATACATATATATGTGTATAGTACTTAGGCACGTTTGGGCGTCTCATTCAAATGCGTATGTTTAGCATTGGCAATTAAAAACGCAGCTGCCGTGTCGACATCGGTTGCAAATGCAGCTTTTGTTCTCCTCATCAAGCGATTTACACTTGCCCAAGTCTAGAAAATTAACGCAAATAGCTACAAAACCAACAAAAAGCCTCGACTTCATTTAATAGTCTAAAGTATTAATTTAAAAATGCAGTTAAAATATGGTCTGGGGTAATTTGAAGCTAGTCTTCCTAAAAATCTCACGGATTCTGATGAATACAGAGAACTGCTGGATGAACTTAAGTTATATTTTGAGGGGGTTTTAGCATGGTTGTGTCTTGGTGAAAAAATCTGGTTATTTCGATACCTTAAAGCAAATAATTCATTGAGCGAAATAAATTAAATTTTGATGTAGAATTAATTAAGAGTCCAAATCATGATTAACATGATGTTCCGCTTGAAAATCGGATCAGTTTTCAGTGGCTGTCAATGCAGCAACCATCTACAGTTACAACAGTCCTCAAGAGAAGGTCGTGATTAGAAAATACTCTGTAAAATTTGCAGACATATGTAAATGTGATGTTGATAATATTATTTTATTTATTTATTTATAATTATTAGATACAATATAAAATATTATGTTGATAATATTAGTTTGTAATAAATGTATAGAAAACCTTACAGCAAATATTACAGAGTATGACAAAGTCGTTACTCTTGAATGACTGCTGACTGTTATAATATCTATGTGCGTGTATCTGTGTGTGTGTGTGTGTGTGTGTGTGTCTGTGTATCTGTGTGCGTGTGTGCTTCTACCTTTCATTAAGCTAATTCCCGCAAATTATGAGTAATAATAGCCACGCTGACATTCAACATTCTTGACCCAGTTCAAGTTGAAATTAACTTATGTTTTTGGCACCACAACTCTAATTTATTCTCCCCACTCTTCCTCTCACTCACACACTCATTCTCACTGTCGCTGACTCTGTTTTTCTCTTCACTTTGCAGACCATGGAGCTGAGCAATTTTTCCAACAAGAAAATGTCACGCGAGGAGCGTCGGTATTCAGTGCCTCATGGTCCAAATACCCCATTGCCACCAGCGGCATCCGAAGATCTTCATGCCTGGTCCATTTATAGGTGAGTACGGAAGTTAGACAGGTGGGCGTGCCCTTGATCAATGATGCATCCGGTGGAGCCATCGATTACTGCACCTGTTTGACCGTTTTGACGCTTGATTTAACCGCAACTCTGAAACGGAAGTTCAAATGCCATAACTTTAATTGGACACGCCCACAAATTGACATGTTTATTTAACCGCAACAGGTTAATGCAATGCCCCTTCTCTCTCTAGACAAAATCTAAACTCTGACTTCACCGATTCGGCGCTGGGCTCTTCAGACAAATCACCGCTGCCATATGGAAATTTCCAGCTACGCGACACAACAGTCCAATCAATCTTAAATCATCCGCGCTACGGACCCAAGTAAGTAAAAATAACTACAAATCAATTGAATATATCATTGTACATATTCTAGAAGAGTGAAACCTCACAGCCTTATATAGAAAAACTTCCTTACAGAGTATTTCTAGTCTTTTATCTCGTTATTGAAAAACTTTATATCAATTTACAATAGAAATATTATTTTTATATGAGTTCACTGTAGTGAAGTTTAACTGTTTACTCAAGCATATCTATTCGATTGAATCATTATTCATTATCATTATTCATTTGCACATCAAGTCAACAACATTCCTTAAGGTTGACTAACGCATTATGTACTTAAGAATTATTAATTTAATGCTAATAAAGACTAAATGATTTAACCGACAAGTCGATTGATACTAACTTCACATTCCACAAAAAAGGTTTGAAACTCTCAAGATCGATTAAAAACACATCGATTGACTTTTTAGAATGAGTTTGAGAAAAACCTGTTATAGATACAATCTAGAATGTCTTAGTTTCAGTTAAGAAATAGTGTTTTACAATTACAATTTACATTTACTAACCAACATAACTAAGATCCTTAAATATAAATAATGAAAAATATTTTCCAAAATTATTTTAAGATATAAGAACAAGAATTCCACTCAGAGATTAAGTTAAATATGTTCAAGGAAAAAAATTTTTTAATCTCCACTCAAAAAAAGGTTCCTTCATCTTTAGAGTATTAGTAGTTAACAGATTCAAAAAACGAGCACTTAAAAATTCTCAGTTTGCAAACAAAGAAATGATATTATCATACCTGACTAATATGGAAATACTTATTCTTAGATGTTATTACCACTTCAAAGCATTCTCTATAACTCACTCTCCATATCTTTCGCCCCTCTTGCTCTCTATTCTTCCCATATAGATCCCCACTGGGTTCCAATATGTACACATATCTAAAGTTCGGACTGCCGCGCGTCTTTCCGCCCAACGCCGGCTCCCAGAGGACTCATCGCCCCGGGCCGGGACCGGGTCCAGGTGCGGGAGGCTCCTCAGCTCTGGGCGGCGTGCGAGGCCGGGTGAATCGGGGCTTTAGGGACAGCTCGGGTGCGCCAGCGGGCGCAGGATCGAGCGGATACGACAGCAGCGACAATGAGACGACACGGAGTCGAGTGCCGCCGAATCTGAGAAAGTATCGCAGTGAGTCGGATTTCCGTGCCATCAGCGGCATGGGCATGGCCATGGCGCATTCCCGCCCAGAGTCGAGGGCGCAGGGGGGCGTGCCGTCGGCGGCGCTGCGACAGGCGAACAGTCGGGCGAGCATCGCCGTGGGACAGCACCATCATCATCTCCAGCAACAACAGCAGCAGCAGCAACAGCAACAGCAACAATACATGACCAACGGGAAACATTATGGACATCGGTCGCACAGCGAGGCGGATCTACTGGGAGCGGGCATGGTCGGAGACGGAGGATTGGGCTACGGGGACTACGGGGAGTCCCGAATCTATGGCAGCACACGACATCTGCAGCAACCTTATGGACGCAAGCAGTCGAGCATGGGACTGATCTATCCGAACATTCAAGTCCACTGCCTGGACGTGAGTCCGTCCTTGCACGGTGTCTCCTTGCAGGCGAAGGCGGGAGATCTGTTCGCCATCATGGCGACGTCGCAGCGCGAGGGCAGCGCCCTGGCCGAGTGCCTGGCGGGTCTCCGGGAGCGTCTGGGCGGCGAGATCCTCATCAATGGCCAGCAGGTGAATCGTCGTGGGTTGCGGGAACTGTGCAGTTATGTGCCGGCCTTGGAGGTGTCCTCATTGGATCCCAGGATGAGCGTGCAGTGCACGTTGAATTTCCATGCCGCATTGCGTGGTCCCTTGGATCGCAGTGATCTTAAGGAGCGCATGGATGTCCTGATCGAGGATCTGGGCCTGAACACGGTGCGTGCCTCGAACGTGTCCACCTTGACGCACTCGGAGAAGCAACGACTGAGCGTCGCCTGCCAGTTGCTGGCGCAGTCATCGCTGCTGATCCTCGACCAGGTCACCAGCAACATGGACATCTTTGACACGTTCTTCCTGGTGGAATATTTGCGACAGTGGTGCAGTGGCGGACGCATTGTCATCATGACTCTGCAGCCGCCCACCTTTGAGATTCTCTCCATGTGCTCCGGCGTCCTGTTGCTCTCCGGCGGACGCACCGTCTTCTCCGGCAGTCGGGCGGATCTGCCACGCCACATGGGCGATCTGGGCTATCCATGTCCGCCCTTCAAGAATCCAGCAGACTATTATCGTAAGTACACAAATTTCTTAATTTTCTTCTGCCTGTGTGTAGATAATTTGTATGACATATAAAATATAAATATATATGAAATGGGACATTCATGCCCAACTGAATTGAATGAGTTCGACTGCGACTTCCAATGAATTGAATGAATGAATTGAAACCGAAAACTTCACATTAAAAAAAGGCAGACTCAATTGAATGACGAAATAACTAAGAAAAAAAGAAGTGTGGGGAATAAGTGCCATAATTTTAGTTTCTTTTAATTTAAACTATGCCCCAAAATTTCTGATATTCAATTTTGTGACGAACAATATTAACTGTAACATATAAATTATTTATAAAAAAAAAAATAAGTTGTATTCTGATTACTGTGACAATCTTTGCTTCATTCATTTCATTTGTTTCTCATTCACTCAATGCCGTTCATTTGAGTACTCAACTTAATGTCAAAAATGAGTATTCAATCGATGAGAACCGGATCTTTGAATTTATACAACTCAGGGAACTGAATTAAACTCACGAGTACTCAGAGAAGTTCAAGCTCAAGTTTGCCTCTAAAATTCTTGATATTTTCTAGTTGATCTGGTCACCTTGGACGATCTGTCGGCAGCTGCAATGCTGGAATCTTCTGCGCGCATTGAATCTCTGGCCAATGCCTGGGATCAATTCAACTCGGAGCCGCCGCTCGCCGCGCCGCCCGCCTCGTTGCCCAACTTTACCCTGAAGGCGGGCTTCTTTGGCCAGGCCAAGGCGCTGATCAAACGGTTCGCCGGCTACAAGCAGCCAGGATCATTGCTCACATGGATCAGCAAGCTGATTGCCGCTGCCGTGCTCTCGCTCTGCATTGGCTGCATCTTTTGGGATGTGCCTGCCTCGGATCCACAGCTGTCGTACAACGATCGCTTTGGCTACCATCATTGCGTCATGGTGTTGGCCTATTGGCCGCTGGTCATGCTGACCATTCGAGACACCCAGGAGGATCGACGACATGCCGAACGCGACATTCGACTGGGTCTCTACTCGCGCAGTCTTTACATCATTGTGCAGGTGAGTGGAAAACTCTGGGATTCAATTGGAGTGGTTTAATTCAGAGTTATCCTTCAATTGCAGAGCTTGTTGGGCCTCTTTCCCAGCCTGTGCATCTGGCTGGCGTATCTGCTGCCAGCTCACAGCATGGCGGGTCTTTATACCTACTCGAATAGCAGCGACACGGGCATCTATTTGTACATGGGTAAGTGACTCCTTCTCCTACTCCAGACAACTCCTTTAGCAACCACAGCTTCATCTCCTTTACTTCCAACTTCTACTTTAAATTCCTCTTTTCCATTTTCTTCAGTACCAGGAATTTAAACCCTTACCAAAACCGTAACTTTTAACCGGTAAAACCGAAAAAAAAGAATTGTTCATTTGACATAAACCTTCAAACCCAAACTCTGAAAACCAAAATGACCGTGTAGTAACTGTTTCATTAATAAGGGTTAATTTCGGTTTTTCATACATCGAAAAAATTATGAATTTTTATTTGTGATATTCAAGATCAAATTTTCAAAGCACTGAGTAAGCGAAAATAAAACAAATTTGTTGAATGAAAATAGTTAAAATGTAACTAAACTTTTTAATTATCCGGTATTTCAAAACCGAAACATACAAAATCCGGTTCACCGTTACAAAATCTTTATTCAAAGATTTTTCTTAACCGATAACCGAAAACCTAAATGCGAACATAACCGAAACCGTAACTGAAACCGATTTTCGTTTCGGTTTTAATCTCTATCCAGTACCTTGCTTACCTCTACTGCTTCTGCCATCTGCATCTTCCTGCTCACTCTTACTCTACTTTCTTTCATTCACTACTACTTTAAATTCTTCGCATAACTTTTTAGCTCTCTAATCCTTATCTTTCTACACTGTCCTCTATTCTCATATGTTTTTCCTCTTTCTTTTTTTAATCATACTGTTCTCATATCATCTCTCCCCTTCAGGTCACATGCTGCTCTATCTGACTGTCATCCAAACCCTGGCCTTGCTCTGCGCCCACCTCTTGCCCTGCAAGTCATCGGCCAGCCTTGTGAATGGCCTAATTAGCCTGGCCCTGGCCACCGTCGGCGGTTATCTGGTGCATCCACGTCATCTGTCCAAGTTCTGGTCTTGGCTGCAGTTAATCTCCCCACAACGCTGGCTGCTGCCTGTCCTGGTGCAGGATGAGTACAGCGCCGAAACCTTGGCCAATTCAGCGGGATTGCAGCTGTGCCGCAATAAACAGGTGAGTCAACTAACTGACGGTGCACTCGGAACTGCGGCTAACTCTTTAATCTTCTGCCGACAGGTGCAACATCAGGAGATCATTGTGCAACAGCCGTGTCCCCCGCCAAACGGCACCCAAGTGCTGGTCGACTTCCAGTTGCTGCCGTCGCAGCATGTGCTCGATCCGTCGGCCACTTACGATCAGACCACGTCTGTGGCCTTGGTCCTGGCATCCCTGGTGCTCTTCTGCCTGACCTTCGTCATTTTCGTGTGCAATTGCCGTGGCGCATGTCGCAAGCGACGCAGCCGACGCTATTAGACAACAATATGTTGCAACATCTTCCAACATTGTACATTAGTTAGCAACTAAATCCTTCTTAATAAATAAAACTAGAAATTAGTCGAGGCAGCGAATCGTTTAACTAACTTAAAAGATGTCTTTTATTTACTGATTGTAAGGAATGTTATGGAGATTATACTCGTATTCAATTGATTAAAGTATTGGATTCAATGATGGAACAGGCGCAGATTGGTGTGTGCCATGATGATGCCGTGCTCATCGCAGGCGGCAATCACGCCCGCATCGTTGGTGGATCCAGCTGGACTGGCAATGTACGAGACGCCGCTCTGAAATAATATGGAAAAGGAATAATTCATAAAAAAACAAATATTTAAAGAAAAATGTATTTTCTAATGATAAATCGATCCGATGATTACTTTTGTTTCATTTCAAAGTGTATTCCAAGTTGATTAAAACTGTCAGTCTCCTAGCTCTTGCCGTTTGGTCTCCCCATTAATCAGTCAGTCAGGAGAAAGAGTCTTATTGACTCTGTCAATTAAGGATTACTCACCAATCTAGCCCGATCAATGTTATCGCGGAAGGGGAAGAAGGCATCCGAGCCGAGAGCGACGCCAGTCAATTTCGTCAGCCAGTCGAGTTTCTGCTGCGTCGTCAGCTGCTCCGGCGCCTTATCGAACCTGCCAGTAAACATGTCACAAATCAGATAAGTCCACTCAAATAACTTTTATTTCCCCAACTCACATGCTCTGGAATTGTGACATGGGCATGTCCTTGCCGACGGTGCCATTTACATAGTTGTCAATGGCATTGGAAATCTCGGCACGCTTCACGCCAGCCTTGAACTTCATGCCTGCCACATTGGGATGCTGGCGAAGCCACCAATTGTCTGCCTTCTCGCCGGCCAAACGTGTGCAATGAATGCGCGACTGTTGTCCAGCACCAATGCCAATCACTTGGCCATCTCGGGCATAACACACGGAGTTGCTCTGCGTATACTTGAGGGCAATTGTGGCCACGATGAGATCACGCACTGCTGCCTCGGGCAATGGACTACGCTTGCTGACCACATTGGAGAACAAAGTGGCATCGATGACGGCATCATTACGTTTCTGCTCCAAAGTCAAACCGAAGATCGTCTTACGCTCTACAGCACTGGGCTCATAGTTGGGATCCATCTAGAAGAGGAGATGGAATGGATAAATAAATAAATACATATAAATTAAATAAGAACTTGCTCACCTGTAATATGCAATAGCTGCCGTTCTTCTTCTTCTTGAGGATCTCCAATGCCTCAGGCTCATAACCAGCAGCAATGATGCCATCGGAGACCTCGCGGGAGATGATTTTAGCCGTGAGCACATCACAGACATCGGATAGAGCCACAAAGTCGCCAAAGGAGCTCATTCTATCGGCGCCACGAGCGCGGGCATAGGCTGTGGCCATTGGAGTCAGTTGCTCATATAGATCATCCACCATGCAGAGCTTCGCCTGCTCCGGGCTGAGGGACACGCCCACCGCAGCGCCAGCTGGGGAAACATGCTTGAAACTCGTTGCCGCCGGCAACTTGAGAGCTTGCTTCAGTTCCCTGACCAATTGCCAGCCATTGAGGGCATCGCACAGATTGATGAATCCCGGCGAGGCATTCAACACACGCAATGGCAACTGAGCCAACTGAGTGTAAAGCTGCGCTGGCTTCTGGTGAGGATTCATGCCGTAGCGCAAAGTCAACTGGGAGGAGCCAGCTCCATACTGCTTTCTAAAGTAATCGGAAATGGCTTCATCATAGCTGGCGGTGTGGGTAAAAGCCTTCAAGGCCAGCGCCTGACGTGTTTCCGGTGTGGTGTCGCCCTTGGCTGCGATCTCGGCCAGCACGCGGGCATAATCGACGGCCTCACAGACGACCGTGACACGTTGATGATTCTTGGCAGCGGCACGCAACAATGTAACGCCCCCAATGTCAATGTTCTCCACGGCATCGGCCACGGTCACATCTGGCCTGGCGATCGTGCTGGCAAATGGATACAGATTGCAGACAACGAGTTGGATTAGATCATAATGCTGTTGCTTCATGTCCGCCAAATCGCTGTTTGTGGTGCGCGACAGGATGCCCGCATGGACAGCCGGATGTAGGGTCTTCACACGTCCGCCCAGCATCTCTGGAGCACCCGTAATATCGGAGACATCCTTGACGACGAGACCAGCTCCACGCAGGGATGTGGCCGTGCCTCCGCTGGCCACCAACTCAAAGCCCAAAGCAGCCAGACTCTTGCCCAGCTCCAGTAAGCCCGTCTTGTCCGAGACGCTCAAAAGTGCTGAGGATGAGGAGGAAGTAGAGAGGCAGGGAATGAGTTGAAGTCTGATGATGTAATGGCTGCTCTAAAATTCAATCTTGAATCTAGTTTAGCCAGCAATTTGGTTTTTATATTTGTTTCAGGTCTAAAATGATTTATTTTTGTCTCGCTTAAATTTGTTATATAATGTTTTCTGCATTTTCTATTTCTTATGATTAATTTCAAATCTTTCTAATTGTGTTGGTTTGATTTTAAATTCCTTAAATTTTATTTTTTTAAATATTTCCTTTTTAATATTTCTCTTTTTAAAATAAAGCAAAAGGTTTTCATCAATTTTCTTTTATTTTTTCATCTCTTATTTTGTTTTAATTGTTAGATCTGTTAGATGATAAAGTCAGTACTGTGAATCGTAAAGTTTACATAAATATATAGTTGTCTGATGCGATTCGAAGTGCTAATCTGATTTTATTTCAGTTGTATTCTTTCTGATTTTTAGGTCTTTTAGGATAACGTAATTGTTTCTTATTCAATTCTTATTCTTAAATATTTAATAAATAAAATGTATAATATATTCATACCTATTTTCTTGCTTGCCATCGTTTCAAATCCTTTGCGTCTGCTTCACTCGGCAACTGAACTGCAAATGAAAGATGCAAAAATGTCAGTGAACGTGGGACGTGGGCTTTGAATTGCACAAAAACATGTTTTCGCCTTTTGCCTAGGCAACAACCTCAGTGGGCTGCGGTTTAAACTGATAATTCGACCCGCTTTCCACTGCCCGAAGGGAAAAGGGGAAGGGGACTCAACTGATTCGCTTGCATCAGCAACAGTAACAACAATGTACAAAAACAACAACAACTTCTCAGGTTTAATAGACGTAAATAGATTGTATTTATTACTCGAGTGTCGTCGCCTTTACAGCTCCTTATCAGCTTCGATAGGGGGCTGAATTTGAGATGGAGGTGACTTCGTCTCGGGCTTAATCCCCTCCTCCTGTCTTTGACTTCGATTGTGCTCTGAGTCTGAGATCCATCATTCTCTGTTCCCGCCTCTGTCTCCACCTCCTCTCCACTTCCGTCTTCGCCCTCTTCTCCCCTTCGGCCGCCTCCCTTTCCTTGCGTCGCTTTGATTCCCTGCGCCGTTTGTGCTTGTTGGACCTCAAATGCAATTGCCATTGATATTCGCCTATGAAATGACGCTCACAAATCCCACAGAAATTGCTCGTCTCCTCATTGAGATCGGCGCCTGGATGAATACGCTTTGCCATGGGTGCAATATCGCTAATCTCGTCCAGTCGATAGCTTTCAATGATGCTCTCGGCTTTTTTGTAGACGCACTCTTGCCAGGCTTTCACATCGCTTGTGTCCAGCTCGTAGAGATCGGGCACTTGACGATCCTTGCTGGCCAGAAAACGATTGTTGATCCACTTCAGCTGCTTCTTGGAGTAACGTCGTGTCACCAGCTTGAGTTCATCACAGCAACTGCTGAGCAACTGGAAGCCAGCAGCAAGTTCTCCCTCCATAGCCGACAGTTGTTCCTTTGTGGGCAACTGATATTGATGGGTGCTCAGATACTCCTCCAAGCTGTCATCCTGCTGCTCGTTGTATTTTAATAAATATGGAACAAACTCCTTGTAGCCAATGGTCTGGAGCACGCCCTTGGTATAAGCTTGCACTGTGACCTCAGCGTAGTTGTTGTGGAACTGTCGCAGCTCCTTGAGCAGACCCTGTTGCAACATGTTGTCCACCCGCCCATCGAGACGATCATTCAGCACATCCTGCTGGCATCGCAGCCACAGCAGAATCGTGTGCGGATAACGAAGGGGGCCGCCAAGGCGATTGCCACCTGGCTGCCGACGCTGCTCCATTAACTTGGCGGTCAACGTCTGCCCGGTGCTCTGGTAAACTTCAATGGCGCGCTCAATCTTGCGACGATTGTTGGGATGAATTCGATTGGCGCTGCTGGCGTCGATGCTGCTCAGATGTTTATGCAGCTCCAACGTCGTCATGTCTCGCATTTGCTCAGGTGTCAACTGTTGCTCGGCTTCTCCAGCCACCTGCTCATCCTTGGTGCTCACCAGTATGTCCCACAGCAAGGACTCAATGTAGTAATTGGTGCCGCCAACAACAATTGGTGGCTTCGACTGGGCCAACAGCTGTTCGATAATTGGCAACGCCGCATTGCGAAAGTGCGTAACTGTAAAGGGCTCCGCTGGCGTTGCCACATCCAGCAGATGATGCCTTGCCCTCGCCTGTTCCTCCCTTGTCGCCTTCGCTGTCGCAATGTCCAGATTTGTGTAAACTTGCATCGAATCCGCACTAATTATTTCCCCGCCAAAGCGTTCGGCAAGTTGCAGCGATAGCTTCGTCTTTCCAGTGCCCGTTGAGCCCAGAATCACTATTAGCGGCACTTTGCGCAACATTTCCACCTTTATTTAATTGAATTCAATTTAATTTCAGCTGCAATTGTTTTCTTGTCAACACGCGGCGTTCTCAGCAATTCCAACGAGTGCGACAGAGACACACAGAGCGTTTGCTCTCACGTTCCCAACACGTGCTGCGTGCGCATGAACTACCTGTTGCTTCGATTAAATGAAATCCACACTATTATACAACTTACACACATAGTAAGCACTTTTATTAAATTTAAACTAAATCCTTTTAGGCTATTAATTAAATTTAAATTGATAACTTACAATAAAACACATTAAAATTGAATTAAATCGATTATACAGTGCTGCCAACTCTTTCGGGTCATGAAAAAGCTAAACTAGCCTTTGAAAAAAGTTAGATATAAAATTTTTTGAAAATTGCTAAAAAAAACACTTTTTGAATGAAAATACCTCGTTATTAATGGTATAATTACTCGATTCAATTCTATCAAAGTTAATGCTCTTCTGGATACCCGATGGTGCTATTTTACAATATATCCCGCATTTGCCAATGGCAACCCACTAGATCTAGCGGGAAAATAGCTAAATTGGCAACACTGAGTTTATATTAAATTCGATTGAACTACTAGTTCACTCGGCGAATAAACTCAGTTGTTGTTTGTGTGGCCAGTGTTGCCATTTTGGTAGGTGGCACAAGCTTTTGAAGCGTCCGGTAGCCTTGCCACCCATCTTATTAGCCAAAACAATATTCTGAAACAATTTTTGATTGGTTGCTTGTTTCTTTTCTGTTAGGTGTCGCGTTTAGGTCTTTCTATTAACGTTAACTGAGGGACCTAGCAAAAGTATAGTGTTATGTTATCATATCGTCAACTGTTACAATGTTACATTACAATGTCTTCCCGCTACATTTTTAAATTAGAGCCTTTCTAATTTTTCTCGTTTGTAAATTTATTTGCATTCAAAACACTTTGAGTCAAGGTAGGAATACGATTAACAAACATAATACATTGACTTCTTAATTTTTAATTGATTTTAGAAAATTTCCAATTTAGCGCGCAAAATGGCAATCAGCTGCTCTGTTAAATTTAAACTGACGCGAAATAGAGTCTGTTTTTTTCAATTCAAATTTTTGTCAGGATTTGCGCCAAAACTCTGTACTGTTAACGCCAACAGTTGCCACCTAGTTGATAAAAGTCCAGATGTTAATGGGCGGCACTGTTCGCGGCATAACCGCTACTTGGCAGCACTACAGCAAATCAGCTGGCTCAACGATACCCGTTTCAACGGTGCTTTTGCTCATTTCGGTTTCAGTCGTTAAACGAGAGAGCAAGCATCAACTTGCACATTTGTTTGGCTCGCGCGCGGTTTTTGTGTTTAAGAAAAAAGTGTTAAAAACACAAATTTGTTTGTGGAAAAAATAGTAAAAAGTGTGTGTGCGCAAATACAAAAGAAATAACAGAAACGAAGCAAACGGGCAACGTTCTCGCAATCGGGGGCGGCAAAAAGCAAAAGTTCAAAACACAAACCGCAGCCACCGTTACAGTTGCACTTTGTTGCCGCTCGCAGTCGTCGCTTGTCGATTGTCGGTATTTTTTGTTGTTGTTGCGGTTGTTTTTATTCGGCGAAGTCAGTGGAGGCGTCGCGCGCGTCCCTCGCAGGTGCCAACAGCAAGAGGTAGATTTCTGTTTACATATTTTGTGTATATGTGTGTGTGTGTGTGTGTGCGGATGAGTGTGCGTGTGTGTGTGAGTTGCAGTTTTGTTGTGGCACTCTGACTCTATGCTATTAGTGTGTTTGTCATCATTCAGATGCGACACGGTGCAATCAGATACAATAATAAAAAATAACAACTATAAACAAATAACAGCCATAAGCGGAAATGCAATAATTTTTAATAATAATAAAGGCACGCGAATTTAGATTTGTTGTATAAGCATTGTTTATGCCGTCACAACAACTAATATAAATAGCAATTTAGCAAATATACAACAAAATTTTTACAGATTTCTGTTTGTATGATGTTCAAATAAGTTCTCGACTAGCCTTCTCCCTCTCTCCTTCTCTGCTTGTGACGTTTGGCCCCTTTGTTGCTATCCCCTTTGCACTTGCTCTCACACACCCACACACATACCGCGAGTGTTAATTGAAAAAAACTACAAACTTCCTGTTTTGAGGTAAGGGTTCTAAATATCCCTCCCCCTGCTACCCACTTAACTTGAGCATATATACATAAATATGAATGTATGTGTATGCATACATACAAACATACTTACATGTGTGCATATAACTGTTGCCTTTGCCGCAGACAACATGAGCTTTATTGCGGCAGCCTAACTCAACCCCCTCCCAAAGGGCTCTTTGAGTGAGAGTGGGTGTGTGTATACAGCCGTGGTCATATAAATAGCACAAAAAAATATTCAACTTGTAAAGTGTTTTTTTTAATTAAAATATATTTTTTAAAAATCAAACAACTTTGGCGCTTCATAGCTAAACTTATTAACTAATTAATTCATGAACAAAAATTTATAAATGTTTGAAAACAAAAGAGTAAAAATTAAAAAATTAAAAAAATAACGAAATATGTGTGGTCACAGAAATAGCACAATTTTCAAATGTTGCCAATAATTCATAGAAACTAAGCTTAAAAGTTATAATTGTTGAGCAAATTTATTATTTGGTTTAATATCCATGATTTACAATAATGGTGTTACATCTCCAGCCCATACTTTCCATAAGCTTCTGACATCTCTCCTTTGAAATGGAGTTCCAAGCTTCTTCTTTGACACCTGTCCACAAATCGTCAATGTTAGCCAATTTTCTTCTGGATATCATTACCTTTACGTTATTCCATAGATTCTCTATTGGATTTAGGGTGGTACTTTGAGCCGGCCACTCCAGAACTTCGATGGATTCGTCCGTCAACCACTTTTTAACGACGCGTCGCGACGCGAGATGTGTGCTTTGGGTCGTTATCGTGTTAAAATATCCATTTAACAGGCATATTCTCAAATGTAAATGCTTCCATTTGATTATTGGGAATGTCCACATACATGAAACAATCCACTACGCCATTGATTCGGAAGAGCGGACCCGCACCATGCCAGGAAAATGCAACCCAACACATAATACGTCCGCCACCGTTCTTCACGGTCTTCATAGCGTACCTGGGGTTAAGAGCTTGGACTTTTTGAAGACGAACTAATGTTTTCCCATCGGGTCCTACTTGATTTAGTTGGGTTTCATCGCTCCATAGCACATTTTTCCAGAAATTCAGACTCTTATCCCGGTGGGTTCGTGCGAAGCTCAATCTTTGTTTGATATTTCGTTTTGACAGGAGTGGCATATTCCTGCCGATGCGTCCAAAGAGCGAAACTTCGATTAGTCTTCTAGCCACTAGTCTTCTGGACACATTCGTACCACATTCATCATTAATTTCCCCTATAATTTCTCGAGAGGATTTAAAAGGGTCCGCCTTGATCTTCCGCACTATGAGTGTACCCGTAGTAGAATCTGATTTTCTTGGTTTTTTCTTACAATTTTTTGTATCTGTCAAGTAGTTTGGGTTTAACTTCACTACTTTAAGTGCGTTATACACCATCTTCCTGGAGCATTTCATTATTTCGGCTATTTCCGAAGGTTTTTTTCCAGATTCACTTAGTGTGAATATAATCGTCCTTTGTTCAACAGAGCAATGCCTTCCACGCCCCATTTTAGAACGTTTTCGATAAACTTTATTAATTTCTTACCGAAATATTAAAAATCAAACAAAAAAGTCTGCGAAAACCACTTTTATTAGAAATTAGCAACCATATCATAAAAATGTGCTATTTCTATGACCATGCAAAATAAGTGGTCGCGAACGAAAATTAAGCATAAACCAAAAGAAAAAAATTAATAACGGTAAAATTTTTGCCTGTATTACATGTGGAAGAGTGCAATAATCGTTTGCGATCAAAATTTTAATAATCGGAGGTAAAATATTGTCCAAATGATAGATCGAAACAGTATGTTTTGGTTTGTGCTATTTATATGACCACGGCTGTATGTGTGAGTGTCCGTGGGTCGTTGTGTGTGTGAGTATGTGTGTCAGTGTAGTGGAGCCGCATAGAAGTTTTGTGCTTTCTACTGTGTCTGTATTGGTATTTGCTAGAATGCGGGCGTTGAAGTTTTTAGTGCAACATTTTCTGTTTTCTTCATTTTTTCCCGTTTTTTTTTTGCTGCTCCAGTGGGAGCTTTTATATTTTATGTGTGTGCTATTATTAAAATGCCACACGCACACATGCACAGAGACATAGACGCAGCAAAAAGAAAAAAAAACTATTTGCAATGTATATGAGCGCCTACGAGGCGTTGGCGTTTTGGATAAAAGAAGAAGAAGGAGAAGAAGCAACAGCAGCAGTGAATGTAAGAGAGACAGAGAAAGTGCAAGAGAAAAGCAAATGAAGGGAAGTTGAAAGCGCGACGTGAAGTTAATAAATAAATCAAATAAAGCATAAAAATGTAAATCTACGCAACAGAACAACAAATGTTGGTGTCTCTGTCTTTGTTATTGTTATTGTTGTTGCTGTGGATCAAGAGAATTTCTTGAATTAGAATCCCCTTCGCCGTTGGAGCCCTGCACTTGTTAGACATAAACGCCGCCGCACATTTGCCATATGTGTCTCGATAGTCATTGTTGCTGCCGTTGTGGCTGCTGCTGCTGTTCGTGTTGTTGTAGTTTTTAGGATTGTAATAAAGCGTTTTACGGCTCAACCCAACCCGCGACTTCCTCCTGCCGTCTGCCGCTGGTTGTTGTTGTTTTTATGACAGTTAAGCTATTTTGCGTATGACATGTTTGACAGATGCCCGCGTCGTCGCCACGGCTGTCAACACCGTTGTTAAATACAGCCTCAATCTCGCCCACTCTCCATCTATCTCGCTCTGTCTTTATCTCTTTCGCTCACCCCTTTTTGCTGCCGCCCAATGTTTGTTTGTGTTTGCTGTTTTAATTTCTGCGCCTATTAGACACACACACACAGACAGACACACACACTCGAGAGTTAATGTAGCTGGACTCGGTTGAAGGAGGACGTTAAGAGGAGGTGGGGGCGGGGGGCATTCTTTTGGCAGCTACTTTTACGCATGTTTTCGCACAGCGCCAAAGACTTCGGGCTTGACATAAATTGTGTCTGCCAAATGTGGCAAGCTGCAACAACAACAACAACAACGACGACGACACCAAGAACAGAGGCAGCAGCAACAAAAACTGGGCCACGCCTACAAAAAAAATAATAAAACCATAAGAAACCAACAGCCGCTTGGCTTGTCGCATGTAATTGCTTGCCACAATGTAAATGACAATAGCACTAGGCACAGTGGTGTGCGTGTATGTAAGACTGTGTGTGAGATCGTGTGTGTGATTAAATAAAACCAATATAAGCTTGTTAATATAACTTTGAGTTGAGAAATTATGATTACAATTTTATTTACATATATGTAGATACAAACGGGATTTATCAAAATTTTCATCTATTGCAAAATTATTGGGTTAAATAATGGTGTATGGAAATGATAAGAATAAACTTAAACTTAATTTTATTTTAAGTTTCAATTAATTTTTTGTTAACTGCATTTAGTTGAAATTAAATAACATAAATGAATAATTAAGAAATAGCATTAAACTCATTGCCGGCCCACTGTGCTGAAACAAGTTGGCGGCCTGTGTAACTAAAAACCGCAAAGCTTGACTGTCAGGCCGCTGCCCGCTGCCCGCTGTTGTCGTCGCCTTCGTTGCTCTCACGCCAATTGCGCGCTCTCTCTCTCCCTCCCTTACTCTCATTCTCTCTTTCGTTTGGGCTATGAAAGCTGTTGCTTCCGCTCTCAGTGGTCTGTGTGTAAAAGTATCTGTTTGTTGTAGTTGTTGTTGTTGGCGGTGTGGTTGTTGTTGTTGTTGGGAGTGTTACGCTGTACGTGGGCGGCAACAGCGTCGCCGAAGCAGAGAAAACCTCAGGCCAAGTATCGGGCTTCAAATACTTTGACGATGACGTCGTCGCTTTCGTCAGCGACGCCGTCAATCAAATTCTGCGTTTCCAGCGTTTGCTCGCAGTGTCGCATTTGGTTGCATGTGCTTTGGTTTTTGGTTTGGGTTTTTGTTTTGGCTTTGGCTTTGGCTTTGGCTTTGGCTCTGCGTTTGTCGCTTGTGTGCGGCTTTTTGCGACCACGCCCCCCGCCAACCACATGCCGCCCCCTTGGCACCCGCACTAAATCTCACTCCCATTCGCCATGCAAATTAATAGCACAAACAAATAAACAAACATGCAAACATTTTGTGGTATTTACGTATCGAATATCGTTTGAATTCGCCTCAACGTTTATTTACTTTTTTTTTCAACTTCTCTCTTAGTCGTCGACGGCATTTAATATTCATTTATTCAGCGTAGCTTATTTATTTATGTATTGGTTGTTGTTGTTGCTGTTGTTATTGGTATTGGCATGTGTGTGCTGTGTGGCCAAAACCCGAAATCGTCAAATCGCATGTGAGCCATGGCCATGATTTTGAATTTTGATTTCGTATTTGATTTTAAGTAGCTAACAGCACTCGTATAAGGTACTTGGCACCTATTCCGATAACCGTATAAAGCTACTAACAGCATTTTTATGAAACCTTAGAATGCAAACTTTTAGGGGGGATATAAGCGGTCTAAATACAAATCTACATTTATACATAAATAAATAAAATAAAAACAAATTTACATTCGTGTTTATATGAAATCTCAAAAATATTAATGAGGTATCTTATTATGGAGAACTACAAAAATATTTTGGTTATTAATTTAGAAACTGATAATTTTTGCTTCATCTCATATTTAAAATGTTCACTGTTTACTTTTCGGTCTTAAACTCTCTCTCTCTCACTGTCTCCCTCACTCTCTTTGTTACCCTATCTTTCGCTTGCATTATGCAGGAAAAAACACAGTGAAGAATAGCTTAGAATTTTATTAAAAGCTACCGAAAATTAACATAACATAACTATATTCTCATCTCAGGCTTAGATAAATATCGATTAAGCCAATTCTTTGATATTAACATTAATTTAAAAGTTAAAAAACGCTTAATAAATTATTTCCTTAATTACTGTAAATTTAAAAACAACATTTCCTATAAAATTTGTTATGTTTTCAAATGCTTATAGCAATTTGCAGGCAATGCAACTAAACTAAAATAATTAGCGGCGGTATTTTTTATTTTTTTTCTTTCACATCTGGTTTTTTATGCTATTCTAAGAGTATAGCTTTGCCTGGAAACTAATTAATTGAGACCTTGTGGGCAATAAACCGTAATGCTTAGAAAACAACAATAACACTAACAGCGCAACTGGTTTATCAGTTTATTTAAATATTCGAAATAACGACTCTGAACTGTGCTTATTATGGACTTTTAAATATTTAGAGAGGCTGTGGCACAAACGATGCCAATGGGACACATAAAAGATACGCGGGACGCAGAACGATATGAAAATGCCTCATCAACCCCCCAACACACCCTCTCTCCCTCCTGCTACAATATACATATTTCCCCCTTCTGGAATATAGAAAAGTTTTCGAACTCATAAATTCTTTTGTTTGCCTGTTACGTTGTTGTTTTGCTTTGATTTTCATTTTGCAGCAAAACAAAAGCAACGAGAGTAAAATGAAAACAACAAAAAAAAGTGAAAATTCAGTGGGAAAATTGTCGTTTGCTGCGTTGCGTCTGCAGCGCTGCGATTACAGCAGACTGAAAACTAATTAGTTGCAGTTGCATTCAAGCTGAATTTTACATTTAACTGCAGTCTACAGATTGAGATTGAGTAAGACTTTCCATTCTCTCTCACTCACTTACTCACTCTCTCTGTCTCTTTCTCTCTGTCTTGTGCCACAAGATTGTGCAACAAATTCAGTTAACTGTTACACACAGTCACTGACTGACTTAATTCCCTACATTTTCCAACACATTTTCCACGCTGCTTTTGCTTTACGTGTATCTGTATCTAAAAATGTATATGTATCTACATCTGTAACTGTAACTGTATCTGTATCTGTTTCTGTCTATCTGTCAGTTTGTGTAGATTAGTTTTTCATTTTCCATGTTGTTTTTGTCGTTGACATTGCACTGAGTTGACACTTTGTATATTATGCCAGGCTATTTTGTGTGTTTGTATGTGAGAACAATTTAAATATTAAAATAATTTGCAACAGGTTCAAAGCCCAGACAGATTTAAATGAAGCGTGCTGATTAATCGATTAACTTAGCTGATTGATTTGATAATAGAATCAATTGTATAATCACTTAGCAGATATTTTTACGAAATCTAAATGAAAGACTAGGCGATACTCTCTCATCGCTTTTAAGATTTAGATGACACTTACAAATTAAATAATATAAGAAAAAGCATGAATTTATTTCAGTCCCTAAACTCAAAAGTAGATAAATTACAATTACGTAGTTTAAGATATTACTAAATATTATTCTCTTGGTAAATATTGTTTTCTTATATCAATTTATCATATGTACATATACCTCAAAAAAACTGTTGAACTATTCACTAAATAAAAATAAGAATCTGACACGAATTTAGAGCCATTTACAATACCCTGATCACATAATAGTTCAGTCCAGGTTAAAGTGGTTCAGCGATTCCTAATAACCGGTTAATCCTACAAAATCTAAACCACAAATCTATAAAGATGGCGCCAGAGATTTGATTAGTTATGCATGTAATTCAAGGTAAAAAATATATAAATTTGTATGTATATATATGTGCGATTTCGTATCAGTTCATCAAGCCTAAATGATTATTGCAACAATAGTGCAAAGTAAATAGACCCTGAGGTAATTAGTTACATGTGGACCTGTATTTGCTCACCTGCATCAATATTAAACCATATTTACTTTATTAATTAAACGCCAGCTTCTTCTTGAACAGCTGGAAACATATTGCGTAATCATTAATAAAAAGATATACGTATTCAATTTGAAAAAAAAATATTATAGTTATATTTTTAGTTTATGACTTGAGCTGTGAATAATGAGCTGTTGATGTGCCGTAAATATCTTAAGTAATGGCTAAACTATTGATAAACATGTCGACAGTCGAATTTCTGGGGCAAGTTTGCGTCACTGTTCAACAGCTTTAATTTTCTATTACATTTGTAGTAGTTGTTATTATAGTTGTTGTTGTTGTTGTTCATGTTGTTGTTGCGGCAATAGCAAGACAGAAGATACGGACACGGAATCGCTAACATCTTATTGGGATTAACTTGGATGCAGTCTAAAGAAATAAAAGCGTATCGCGTAATAAAAACAACAATTGGCGTCTTTGGGTATTGATGAATGAATGAACGAATGGATGGATGGATGGATGGATGATTGGATGAAATGGCAAAGTGACTCTGGCTAAGCCGCTGCTCTTACGGCTCTGTCTAACGATCCGACGGACCCCGAGTAGCTGTGGGCGTTGTCAGCCTTCAGTATCTCCTACCCCTTCTTCTTCTTCTTCCTCCTCCTCCTCCCCACCCCCTCCAACACCTCTTCCCAGTATTGTGTTGCTGTTTATGTTGATGCGCTTGGCTGCGCATCAAATTTGCGCGCGCGCGCGCGTTTGTCCAAATGAAAAACATTTTTGATAAATTTCCATACGAAAAGCAAGCAGAAAAATGACAATGCTGAGATGTTTTTTCTTTATTTGGGATTTGGGATTTGGGTTGGGATTGGGACACGGCTTAAGCTTAAAGAGTATACTATATATACTATAGATACTTTTATACTTGTATATGTAATGACATACATATATATGCAAATCAAGTAATTTGTCTCGCCGCTGAGAGTCAGTGCCACATCCAACGCAGATGAGGCAGCCACTTCCGGTGTCAATTTTTCCTTCGTTGTATTCAGTTTTCTTCTTTTTCATTTGAATTTTTTCTGTCTTTTTTTCTCTTTTTATTTTGGCGCGTTGCGTCTTTGTAAGTTGCAAGTCGGTTGTGGGGATGATTTTAAAAATAAATTATAGAAAAGAGAAACAAGTAAGAATACAGCTGATAGTTGTTAGTACTCAAGTGGCAGATACCCTGTAAAATAAACTAAATGCAACTAAAAGATACTTTAGAATAAAGTAGTGCATTTGCTTTAAATTTTGTACAATAAAGTCTTTTAGGTAATATTGATTGGCATAATATATACATATATATATTATAAGAATATTTAGTTCCAAAATACTTTTGTATATAGACTGTTTTACAAATCATTGTTTCCTTTAAGAGTGCGATTCTTTCGACTATCGATGAATTATTCCTTTTGTATTCCTTCTCAGACTCAATTGCATTTTAATCTCATTGTTACTACCTCCTACCTTTAAAGTACAGGGTATTCGCATATATATATATATATTTAATTGGTAAAAAAATAGGGTGTGGTAAAAAAAAGAGGGACTGAGATGATCATGAGGATGATGATGAGACGACGACGACGACGCCTCGTCGGACGCTTTTTTATGCAGGTGGAAGTTGTCGCAGTCGCTGTCGTTGGCGGTCGGACGCGTCATTGCGAAAGAGTTTTCAATCTTTGGCCTCGGCATGTCTGAGTTTGCTCTCCTCGTACATTTCAAAGCCATTAACAAGCGGCAAGAAGCAGCGACTGCGGAGATGGCATTATTATATTTTCAACTATATAAAAATAGCTAAAATATGCTTAATTTAGTTGCGCGTTCTTGTTGTTGTTGTTGGTGTTGGTGTTTGTGCTGTGTGTATCCCACATAATTACTATTTCTGTTAAGTAAAGTCGACTGCCTGACTGACTGACTGACTGCCGCGTGGTCGTCTTAGCAGATACTATAAAGAAACTATAGACAAAATAGCAACCATTTCGGACGCCCACCATGACGCCAAGAAAAGACGCCGCCGACGTTGCCACCGACGCACAGACAACGAAGACGAACGAGGAAGACGAAGGCGAAGAGCGGACGGACGGACGGACGGAACTGAAGACCACTTACAAATGCGCCAAAGAATTATTGCTATTGCTGTAGCTTTATTTAATAAAGTGAATTTATGTTTCAGTACAATGTGCTGTTGTGTTGTACACTGTGAGAAATTCCCAGGCAAACCATCCATGCTATACCCTACCATACTTGTGGCCAAAAGCAGTCCATTCTTCCTGCTGTTTCATTGAGGCCCATAAAAACCATGGAGAAAAGTAAATTAGCTCACTTTTATATGTGTGGTTCCTCTTTTCGTTTTTTTGGTTGGTGAGGCCACAACTTGGTCAGCTTTTATGGCATTGCAACAATTGAATTTTCAGAGGGCAGAGGAAAGGGTGAGAAAATGTTGAGGAAGTAATTCATTAAGCGGTCATAGAAGCGGATTAAATGCTGTGAATGGTATATAATTATTCAAATAATCTAGTCAAATACATACTGTAGGAATGGGATATTTTAAGGAAAATGTATATAATTAAATATCAGTTCTAAGCATAAGCACAAAGTTAATACACCCTCTTTATAGGGTAATATAAATAAATTTATATTTTCATATGATTATTCTATATATTTCCGCATTAATCAACTTTTATATTGTTAAAGAACATTTATATATTTATTTCCATAAGTTGTATTCAATCTCAAGGCCTTTGGCAATGTTTTTTTACGCCAACTACGAAAAAAAAAAACAAAGAACCATAGAACAACAATTTAAAATCGTATTGGAAAAACAAAATTCATACCGAGCATTGAACAGACATGGGCAGAACACACAGATCACTTGTCTTTAGAGCCAAAAGAAAACAATGGCAACAACTTGAAGACACCGAAAAGACAAGGCTGAAGGGGAGCGGAGTGGGGAGACACCATGTATGAGTGACAGTCTTGTCGTTAAGTTAACGTACAGCTCGTAACATAACTCTTCGTACATTTGACGATCCTCGAACAGAGAGAGAGAAAGAGAGTTCGTTGAGAGAAAAAGTAAATACCAAAGCGTGTTATCAAGATGAAACCGATTTCAAGAGAATTCCGTTTAGTGCACCCAACAACAAACTCAATGGGGCTAAGACAAATAAGAAAACCAAAACAGAAAGCAGAGTAAAAGAGAACAGAAAACAAGTTCAATCTGAATGTAAAGACAAATTTAACTGTTGTGTGTGAAATAAGGTATAAAAGTCGTTAGAATCAATGTTTGGGATTTCTTGTTTGGAATTGCCTGGGTCGAAAGCGTTTATTAGAATTTTGTCTCGACTCTTATCAATATTTGTGCAGGCGCAATAAAAACACAGACTATTGTGTTAGGTCATTTCAAGATGACGATAATACTCTTGTGGGCGGGGACAAAGAATATACAATGCATAAAAATGATACATAAATGCTGTTCACTTGAGGGTGGGAGTAAAGTAGAGGAGGAGACTGTTGACAGGAATGTCCATTATATTGGGTCAAGCTATTATTTGTTTGCATCTGAGATACGTAATTTTAACAAAGACAATGGGCGTTAGATAGTTGAAGAATAAATATATTGACTGAGAGGGCAAGGTAGAGAATATTAAATTATTTTTGTACATTATTTAGATGAAAATTGGAATGTAAATTTCACTATGTTGTTTACAAATAAGTTCAATTACAAATATTAAACCTTTTTGTGATAAATTTCAACTTGTTAAATTGACAACAAGCAATATTTCATACCACAAAATTCTTTTTTCAAATCAAAATTTGGACGCTTTTCGCACATTTGATGAGAGTGCTTGACATAAACATAAAATCACATTTTCATATATACTTTTATGATCTTTCAATTTGCTGTCGTTGATATTCGGATGGGTTTCATTTTAAAATACGTTTTATACCAGACTTTATTATTAGAAACAATATGATTTTTATTTGTGCATCGACTTTTTTTAGTGATATCCTTTTGGATGAGAATGTCCTGCCATGAAAGTCATAAATAGGAGCTGGACATGATTGGCACGTGATGCGCTACAGATGTTTCTCCATCCTAGATGGATACACATACACGTAGCACATGTATGTGTAGCTTTTATGTACAAATTTATGGAAAATATTATACATTTTGGCTGTTGGCTGCCAAATTTATGGACACTGGCTGCTGTCCGAAACGTTAAAAAAAAACCAAAGAAAAAAAGAAACAACAGAGAAAAAATGTTGTAGAAAAGCACATTGAAAAAACGTGTAATAAAATAGAAAATAATATTTATAGCTGAGACGTCGAAGGGTCTAAAAATATCGCAAGCACGCACACACACACACACACTCACACACACACACATACAGTTACATATAGTAGAGTATGTATATATGTATATAACAAATGCGGCACGAGCTGGCGAAGCAACAGCGTCAACATCAACGTCAACGGGTTCCCAGTTTTCCCAATCAGTCGCATTGGCTGTCGACTGTGTCTGTTGGCCATATGCGCGTTTTCCCATTCACGGAGCTCCGCGACCTGCCTCGCCAGACATGAAATGACCCAGCTCCGACTCCAAACAACCAAACAACCCCAACCCCCATCCAGATCCACTTGGCAGCATTTTGATTTAAATCGATCGATTTTGCGGCTGAGCTCATTGGGCGTAAAATAAACTTGCTACCAGTCAATAATCCCTTTCATCCAACTGAGGCCAAAAAAGAAAGAAAAAAAAAAGAAACCACTGTGGAGTGTTGTATTTTGAAATATATACACATGTGTGTGCGTGTGTATGTGTGTGTATTTTACACTAATTTCCCAATTTTACTAAATGATCATTTTCTTTCATTTTGACTTCGCACTTGTTAACAAATTGGTATCTTGTAAACAAAAAATTGCCTCAGACTGAATAAACAGTCGAAAAAGCAGAGCACAACTTCTCTACCCACTACTCTATTTCGCTCTGTCTCTGTCTCTATCTCTTTCTGCACCTGCATCACCCACTTATTGATTGCATGTGTCTGTCTGCCATTCCATAAAGTCTGCGGGGGTGTTTCACAGTTACACCAAGTGCTATCTGTCTGCCCGTCATTCAGTCAGTCTGTCGGATTTCCCAGTTGGCAGTTGCGCACTTTTCTTCTTATATTTTTTTGCAACTAACTGAACGTGACTTTTAAGTCAAACTCATCAAACGTCATTCGTTCATTCATTCATTTCATCAAATCCAATCCAATCCATCAGTCAATCAGTTTACAAACGCTTTTTTCCGTTATCTGAGCAAAACCGGAAGTTGTAATTAATGTGCGCCTTGGGGGCGTTTACTGCTGTCAGGTCCTTTGTTCCTCTGTGTCCTGCTCTATCTATGTGTGCGCCAATTTGTGCATGTGTGTTTGAGTGTGTAGACGTGTTTTAATGTATTTGTATTTATAGCCAGCGCAGCGCTTTGACCTGCAAATCGAGTGGCATTGACAATACCTGCACAAGGTGTGCACTGATATTGGATCAATAGGATAAACTTGACTGCCTAAGAATATCGCAAAGCTAAAACAGAATTATGAAATTATATTTCAGTATTGGAAATACATTGAATCGAAAGCGTTGCTCCATTAAAATTAAAAACTACAATTTTAAAACATACAGCAGGATAAAATCTGAAAAATGTTGCAACTATAACTCAACTCAAAACAATAACTTAATTGCAGTAAGACTTAATTAACAATATTGATATTGATATAATATCTATATAGCTTGCATTGCATTGCAACATAATACTCTTTTCAAAATCAATGGAACCTATTATCTATTGGTCTGTTGTTAACGTAAGTACAACAATGAAATTGAATTCAATTGTCATTTTGACTGTCTGCGTCATCCTCGGGCAGACAACTTAAAGTAATTTAAATACTCGCATTATTAAAACAGAAGATACAAAAATACATAATACGCTGTCAAGGCTTTTCAAGTCAAATTGGCTTATACGAAACATCCGAAAAAAAAATGATGTAAGACAAGAAAACTTTCTTTGTCGTTCGGTTTGACGCTGTTTAAATTTTGCTGGTATAATAATATTTAGCATAATGAAATATATGTTCAAACGTATTGCTTTTGATAAATCTTTTACTCCATTATTTGTTAGCTCTCTTTCTTTTCTTATGCACTTGTTCTCGCTGCAATTTTCAACTTCACTTGACATTTTCATCACATTATTCCCACGTTGTGCATTTTGCCACCTGAACTTAATTATCTTCATAGCCCTCCATGGTCACATCTCAACATTCCAGCTCTGTTTATGGCCGTGTTATCTCCATCGTTACCGTTGAATACCTCTATTCACCCTTAAAATCACCTGTACCACCCACAACTTGAGGGTTTTTATTCGCTTCTTCGCCTTTGAAAGTGATTGTGCAGGTCGGGACCAGGTTGTAAAGGTAAATGATAAATATAAAGAGAATCCATTTTAATTTTAGAATCCAATGCAAGTATATGTTATACCAAATAAATAAATATCTAGCTAATTCCATAGCATTTTCTTAACAATCATTATTTTATTTTCTTAAAATTGTTTTCTAACGAATAACTTTGATAGTCGGATTTGCTTAAAGATTGCTCAAAAAGGCCACAGACATAAGCACAAGTGCTTTGTCTCCTTTTTACGAGCGTTTAATTCTTTTTTTTTTTTTGTTTCTTTTTCTCTGAAAAAACTTTTTGCAAAATATTTGTAAACTTGCGTACATTGGAATCTGTGCAGAAAGTTTCAAGTTATACCAAAGTTAACTTCAGTATGCTATTATATGTGAGTTCTATTCAGTATTTTTGTCTGGCTCAGCTCTAATCTGTTTGCCATGCTAAGGGGGGTGAGGAGCAGCAACTTGGCAACCTCGACGTCATGGGTTTGATAAGAGGCAAGCGGGGTAAAGGTAAAGGTCAAATGGTTCTTCATTGATAGCCAAAGTCGTAGTCCACTTGCTGCGTCTTTTCGTTAGTCTCGCCTGATTGGCAACGCCCCTGCAACATTGTATTTGCCATGCCACACCCACACTTCCCACTTCCCGATCGGCTTAGAACCGTGACCACAAAGCGGAATTGCCTTAGGAACGCCCCTCAATGTATGCAGCAAATTGCTTGCTTGCTTTCAGTTTACACACACACACACATACACTAACACACCCACAGATACACACATTCGCATTCACCTTAAAGCTATTGTTGCTGTTTGGCATAAGCGGCTAATTCAACAAAACACAGTAGCAAATAGTGTGCAAGCTCAAAGAATGCCCTACTGACTAATACCCTGTAGACAGTGAGACTAACTTAGATTTATTTCTTCTAAAACATAAAATATTCTTAGATTCATTATTTAACTTTTGTAAAAAAGATTTTTTTTTTGTATATTACTGCTTGGAGATTTTGATCTTCTCATTTCTGCATTTCAGGCCAAAGAAATTTCTTACTCGACTTTTATTGTTTTGCATTGTTAGGGTATTTCAAGATTTGTTGGCGAATATAAGAAGGGACGAGAGGGATATCAGTAAGCGATTTGTCGAAGGCCGATTTGTAAGGGGCCAAATCGAAATGACATTACGGTTAAGTGAAAAGGCAAAGCCGTTGCTAGAGGCAGAAACAAATGGTGCCCAATTGACTTGGCCAATAAACCATAAAACCGTTAAATTCACAAAATCAATAGCTTAGTCGTTTGACAATTGCCGCCAAAAGTCGCCAAAAGCAGTCGAAACTTGCCTCGTGCCTCCCATTCCTCCCGTTGCCCACCCACAAAATGAAGGACGACAAATTGCTTGGAGGTCTCGGTCTGCACATTAAACAACTTTGCAATTTGTGTCCATTATTTTGAGCTGACTTCCAAGTTGTGTAGTCGGTAGAATGGGCGTGTACAAAATTGTTGTCACCTGCCCTGGCATTGAAATGTTTCGCAAGTTTTTTTGACAGACCTCCCATCCACTTGCCATATACACTTTCCCTCTTTCACTTTGCTCCTAATTGTGTCAAGGAGTTCATTCATAGACATTAGCGACAGCGGCGCGTGTAAAATTCCTCAGCTGTGTGCGTGTGTGTGTGGAACTATGTGTGTGTGTGTGTGCGAGTTTCATTGTCGAAAAGATGACTCTCGAGTAGTAGAGATGAACTCGTGATAAATTTAGAGCAAAACAACACGAATTAATAAAAATAAGTTAAAAGGACTACAAAATATTTAGTATTTATAATTTTTTCAAAGAATTATAAGTCTACATCTTACAAAGAACTAATATAAAATACTAATAATAATCTTATTAAACTGGTATCTTAAGAAATACCTTCTTTTTTTTTTGGAGCGATCGTTTCTATGGAAGTTAACGATTGATCTTTAACCCCGAGCCTGACCCACTTGTAAGTTAATTTTACGTCTTTTACCGCAATTACGATATAGAACGCAACTGGAGTGGCCTTCTAGTTCTTACCGTTTGTACGCTGCGTAATGTTTTAAAAGCTCGTGTCACGAAAGAGAACACGACTCGCGACCAGCTCTAATTTGGAAGGCGCATATCGTTGTCGCCTGTCATGTGTCATGTGAACAGCTGTTAATGATACAGAAGCATCTTTTATGTGTAGATCTTCCAGTCCCGCCTCTTTCATCCTGTGGGACTCTGGTGTCTGTCCTTATTGTCGCTTGTTTTCGCTGCCATTTTGCGAGCTATTCTGTTTGTTAAGTGTTTGTGGGCCATTTTAGGCAAATGTCGCACTTTGGAAAGAAATTTTCAAACTCTTGGCAGTTGTCTGTTGACTGTTAACGGCATTGGGGATTTGTTTACGCAATTAAAGAGCCATTCACAAGGATAAGTTTCCAACTTGAATTGATTGACCAAGTGCAACGACAGCTACTTAATATTAGATTATTGTATACGAGCACATAAAAGTACATTTAATGTTGGCTCAGTAAATATTTGTGGGCGAGCAGACATGTGAAATTTGAGTTTAAGCTGCTTTGAATTGCTAAATGGTTTTGCCCTTAGCGTCTCATTAACATATTGACAAACAAAATGTTAGAATATTCAATTTTATCACGTGTTGTTGAGCAATTACACATTTGTTACGTATACGTCACGTTGTGCCAGCATACAATAGTTATTTACACACACAAATAACTTTAAGAGCCTTTATCACAATTCAATGAACTTTAAATGTTTGTAAATGACTAATATTTAATGAGTAAATTATAAATGGATTGAACTTCACTGTTGCCCAACAAAGAGTATTTAATAAGTTTGAAGCTCATTCTCCAGGAAAATAGCAAAGCAGAAGTAATATTAATTTCAATTAAAGGTAATTAAATCAGATATTAATTAACTCTTAATCTATTCTATTCAAAGCAATGCTTTCGATAAAGCGCATTAAAATTAATTATGTGGAAAATTAAATGCATTTATGCGCTGATTATAATGAATGATTCCATTATTCATCTTTATTAAGTCAATGCTTTAATAGAGGATGATTTTCAATGGTGGCAAAAAATTGTTAAATGTTATATCGTAAATTTCGTTCAATAATAAAGCATAAGTTACATTCTTAAATTTTATCGTTTTAGATATTGTGCATTTTTAAACTAAGACAAACTGAAACCTTTTTCATAATTTTGTTGTTCTGTAAAGTATCTGATGCTGCTGTTTGAGTCCGTCATATGCATGACTCTAAATAATGCCAATTTCAGGCTATCAACCACGAGAATATTGAGTTAACATTGAGTTAAGACCCCAGCAATAGAAGTTGCCTCAATATGTTTCATAGATCTCACGAGTAACTTGGTTGTATGTACGACATATACGAGTAAAATCTAAATTGGATGTGCACGTGTACGTGAAGAAAGCAAAACCCCAAAAAACCTGACGATGATGTTTCGCTATTGGCATTGTTATTGGTTGGGAGTGAACTGATGATAAATATGCTGAAATCAATCAGGGTAGTCAAAAAGCCAACCTTTTTGGCCCCATTGAGGTTCTGTGTGGCATGTGTACGTGAAAATTGCATATCATTGCCCAGTTGCGGGTGGAAAATCTACCTAAAATCGGAATGAGAGTCGAGCAAAGTCAAGTCAAGTCAAGTCGAGTCGAGTCGAGTCGAAGCAACTCAAAGCGAGACGTTGTGGAAAGTCATGTCACGTCAGGTGGCGGCTTCGTCATCGCTGAGAAACTCGGCTCGTTTGTTGCATGTGACAGTTGTGTTATGTTTATTAAAAAGTTTTGTCAATACAGTATGACATGGTATGTCACTTACTCACAACACACACACACACACACACACACATACTCACTGAACTTTCAGAGACGCTCAATTGTCAATCATCGTCTACTTGAAGAAGAATTTGTTGGCATCTCAGTGGATGTGTGATTAGGTTTGTTACAAACTTGTTAAAATGTCATTACTAGGTCAAGTTTGTTCTGGATTTTGATGTCATAGATGTGTAACGTGTTAACATTGGACTGCAGTGTTGCCAAGTCAGCTTATTTTATCATCAAATCTAAACTATATAAATGGAACAAGTAGTTTTAATGCAAGGAATATGAGTATGACATGCTAAGTCAACTGCTTAACTTAACTTTGAGTTTGCATAAATACAAGTAAATATACATCAAAATATTGTTGCATAAACGATTAAAGATTGTTTGTGGCTCTCAACTTTGTGTTATATAACTTTGATCAGTTTCTTTTCTAAAAAATCGAAGACCTATTTTAGTTTCCTCTTATTTATATTATATAAAAGTAGTTTATGGTCACAATCAGCTTTTTATTTTCCTTAGAGATGCTGTCAGCACTGTTCTTGGTTGTTGTGCATGTACCGTAGATATATCAATTAAAAGTTTTACTGAGCAAGATAGATGAAGAGAGACCCGAAAACAAGTGGTGTTGTTTTTTTGTGGTATGCTTTGGGGAGCCTCCGGTGAAAACAAGTGTGCCTGCTAATGGCCCAGACTGAAACTTTTGGCGGAGAAAGTTAAATCATTGAACTGTTCTTTTAGTTGACTATTGTGTCTCTTTATTATTTCAAAGTTTTTCTAACACGCAGTTCGAAAGGGACAAGTGTATAAAAGTTTAAGATAAGAGATTCTCATATGCACTGTCCCAAAAAGGCTTCTCAATTGGTTTCAAAAGATAAAAGATGCTAATATCATAGTATGCACTATACAATCCGCACAGTAGGACGCCTATTCCTAGGATTATCATCGAAATGTGCAACAAAATCCAGACCCACTTTATATCCGAGTCATAGCCCAAGGAAAGTTTCGTGCATGCGGGAATAATTAAATTGAGCAGTGGCAAAGCAACCGCGCAGATTACTTTCACAGCCGGGAACACCGATGGGAATGTCAGGGCAGGGATTGCGGTAAGAAGGAGAAAGATAACTCGCACAATGGTTTCGACGCGGACGGGATGTTCGAGATCGCGATTCTTGGCTATATATTGGTTGAAAATAATGTTGATGGGCACGAAACCGTTTAGAGGATACGTAAGAGCAACTAGGACAGCAGCACACATTTTGGCAGATTCCCCTAAACTGGAAGAACAGATAATTACAAAACAAACACATAAAACTTCAACAACGTACTTTTCCATCGACAAGTTTTCAAGGAATGGCATATACATGGAATCTCCCATTCGAAGGTAGACATACAAACCCCATACGAGATTTGTAATCAATACGAAGCAAGCAGCACGATTTAAAGTTCCCCACCAGCCCAATTGCTTCTGGTTTGGTCATCTTGGACTCAATGGTTACCATCTGGGATATAGAACTTTTAATTTCAAACTGTTATAAGCTTAGATAGAAATGGACAAACTTACCACGCCCACCGAGCTCAAGGAAAACATAACACAGCCTATGTACAAATAAATATGAGAATTCACAATTTCGTTACCGCGTACAAGACCACCACCTTGCATTAGATAAACCATCTCTCGATAAACAATGAAGATTCCGATGACAATAAAAGTTAAAATGTTGCCAGTAATATTAAGCGGTGACAGATAGCGTACATCCCGTATAAGGAACAGTGGGATGATGCAAATGGTTACGATCGCAATAAAAATTCGAATATCCATGTTATCCCAGACAGCATTTGCAATTGACTTTAAATTTTGCGCAATAAAAACGAGATACATAACGCCAATTGAATAGTGAACAATAATTAGTAGAAAATCCACAAGATAACCAAATATCTGGGAGCAGGGACGACAACATTTTGAGCCCTCATCGCATGCAAAGGCAACAGTCTCGGACATTGTCATATCGTCGCTCTTGTTGCGATCTCTGGCCTCATTCATGCACTGAAGCTGCGAGAATTTGGTATAATAAGCTTATATAAAGTGTCTATTACACTTACCATCAGATGTATGCCATAGATGTACACAAATGTTAACAGAGTTGTACAGAGTAAGCCACCAATATAGCCAGCATAGACAAAGGCAACTGGCATGAAAAAAGTTCCAACGCCAAGGACACTCTTGGCCACAAAGTGAAAGGTGTCAAATGTTCTAAGTAAACAGATAAACACAGTATTTAACTAAGAGACTTAACCAAGGAAAGCTCACTTACGATAGTGGTGCCTCCTCGACGGGTTTTGCGTAAGGCCAAAAAATACTGTAAGAAGATAAAGCATCTTATTTAACTGGTTTAACTGGTTAGCAGCATCTGCTTCCAGAACGTTACTTACGTATTACCCATTGTAAATTTCTTTAAAAATCGTCTATATAATATAAAAGATAGAAAAGAACTTGACATTTGTAAGTTGATTTCTGAACTATTGAAAAAACTTGAACTTTCTGAGAAATTTTAATCATTTAGGACTTGGACATTTTCCAGGTATTGCATTTGATTTTGTGGAAAATGAAACCATGATTATTTGGCAATTCTCTGAAAACGTATTTCTCTGTTATCATGAAAACATTTTGTATTACGGAGAACGGCAAATTTTATGAATGAGCGTAAAGCATTTCAATATATGTAGTTTTCGTTGTTCGCCCCGCTTGAAACTTTATTTGATTTATTCTTGTTGTTGCTGTCGCCAAGTGCGTGACATTTTCAAAATCACGTTCAACCGCAAGAGAGAGAAGAGCAAGCAAACCGCATGATATTATTTCGATGAATATATGGGAGTTATGGGCTGCCTTATACACACACATATAAAGATAGGTATATATATTTCAGTAAAAATATGGGTACACATTTATATATATTTATAACGATCTGGTGGGTTACTTTTTTTTTTTTTTTTTTTTTTTTTTTCTGAATTTTTTTTTTCCCAAAATTTTCCCCTTTTTTTTAATTTTTTCATTTTTTTTTTAAAAAATCTTCGGGTTACAAATCGAAGACCTATTTTAGTTTCCTCTTATTTATATTATATAAAAGTAGTTTATGGTCACAATCAGCTTTTTATTTTCCTTAGAGATGCTGTCAGCACTGTTCTTGGTTGTTGTGCATGTACCGTAGATATATCAATTAAAAGTTTTACTGAGCAAGATAGATGAAGAGAGACCCGAAAACAAGTGGTGTTGTTTTTTTGTGGTATGCTTTGGGGAGCCTCCGGTGAAAACAAGTGTGCCTGCTAATGGCCCAGACTGAAACTTTTGGCGGAGAAAGTTAAATCATTGAACTGTTCTTTTAGTTGACTATTGTGTCTCTTTATTATTTCAAAGTTTTTCTAACACGCAGTTCGAAAGGGACAAGTGTATAAAAGTTTAAGATAAGAGATTCTCATATGCACTGTCCCAAAAAGGCTTCTCAATTGGTTTCAAAAGATAAAAGATGCTAATATCATAGTATGCACTATACAATCCGCACAGTAGGACGCCTATTCCTAGGATTATCATCGAAATGTGCAACAAAATCCAGACCCACTTTATATCCGAGTCATAGCCCAAGGAAAGTTTCGTGCATGCGGGAATAATTAAATTGAGCAGTGGCAAAGCAACCGCGCAGATTACTTTCACAGCCGGGAACACCGATGGGAATGTCAGGGCAGGGATTGCGGTAAGAAGGAGAAAGATAACTCGCACAATGGTTTCGACGCGGACGGGATGTTCGAGATCGCGATTCTTGGCTATATATTGGTTGAAAATAATGTTGATGGGCACGAAACCGTTTAGAGGATACGTAAGAGCAACTAGGACAGCAGCACACATTTTGGCAGATTCCCCTAAACTGGAAGAACAGATAATTACAAAACAAACACATAAAACTTCAACAACGTACTTTTCCATCGACAAGTTTTCAAGGAATGGCATATACATGGAATCTCCCATTCGAAGGTAGACATACAAACCCCATACGAGATTTGTAATCAATACGAAGCAAGCAGCACGATTTAAAGTTCCCCACCAGCCCAAATATGCTTCTGGTTTGGTCATCTTGGACTCAATGGTTACCATCTGGGATATAGAACTTTTAATTTCAAACTGTTATAAGCTTAGATAGAAATGGACAAACTTACCACGCCCACCGAGCTCAAGGAAAACATAACACAGCCTATGTACAAATAAATATGAGAATTCACAATTTCGTTACCGCGTACAAGACCACCACCTTGCATTAGATAAACCATCTCTCGATAAACAATGAAGATTCCGATGACAATAAAAGTTAAAATGTTGCCAGTAATATTAAGCGGTGACAGATAGCGTACATCCCGTATAAGGAACAGTGGGATGATGCAAATGGTTACGATCGCAATAAAAATTCGAATATCCATGTTATCCCAGACAGCATTTGCAATTGACTTTAAATTTTGCGCAATAAAAACGAGATACATAACGCCAATTGAATAGTGAACAATAATTAGTAGAAAATCCACAAGATAACCAAATATCTGGGAGCAGGGACGACAACATTTTGAGCCCTCATCGCATGCAAAGGCAACAGTCTCGGACATTGTCATATCGTCGCTCTTGTTGCGATCTCTGGCCTCATTCATGCACTGAAGCTGCGAGAATTTGGTATAATAAGCTTATATAAAGTGTCTATTACACTTACCATCAGATGTATGCCATAGATGTACACAAATGTTAACAGAGTTGTACAGAGTAAGCCACCAATATAGCCAGCATAGACAAAGGCAACTGGCATGAAAAAAGTTCCAACGCCAAGGACACTCTTGGCCACAAAGTGAAAGGTGTCAAATGTTCTAAGTAAACAGATAAACACAGTATTTAACTAAGAGACTTAACCAAGGAAAGCTCACTTACGATAGTGGTGCCTCCTCGACGGGTTTTGCGTATGGCCAAAAAATACTGTAAGAAGATAAAGCATCTTATTTAACTAGTTTAACTGGTTAGCAGCATCTGCTTCCAGAACGTTACTTACGTATTACCCATTGTAAATTTCTTTAAAAATCGTCTATATAATATAAAAGATAGAAAAGAACTTGACATTTGTAAGTTGATCTCTGAACTATTGAAAAAACTTGAACTTTCTGAGAAATTTTAATCATTTAGGACTTGGACATTTTCCAGGTATTGCATTTGATTTTGTGGAAAATAAAACCATGATTATTTGGCAATTCTCTGAAAACGTATTTCTCTGTTATCATGAAAACATTTTGTATTACGGAGAACGGCAAATTTTATGAATGAGCGTAAAGCATTTCAATATATGTAGTTTTCGTTGTTCGCCCCGCTTGAAAATTTATTTGATTTATTCTTGTTGTTGCTGTCGCCAAGTGCGTGACATTTTCAAAATCACG
The DNA here is from genome assembly GCA_035047525.1 of Drosophila quinaria. Classification (NCBI taxonomy): domain Eukaryota; kingdom Metazoa; phylum Arthropoda; class Insecta; order Diptera; family Drosophilidae; genus Drosophila; species Drosophila quinaria. Next base: position 189,600 of record JAWNPO010000257.1, on the reverse strand, counting down.
TTCAACCGCAAGAGAGAGAAGAGCAAGCAAACCGCATGATACTATTTCGATGGCAATATGGGAGTTATGGGCTGCCTTATACACACATATAAAGATAGGTATATATATTTCAGTATAAATATGGGTACACATTTATATATATTTATAACGATCTGGTGGGTTACGTTTTTTAGACTCCATTCGTATTTTTGACTTTCTTTCAAGCCAATTGGAGCGAGGGTCCAAGAAGTCAAACTAAGTGAATACTATATATGCACCGTAAAATTTTCCACTTTTACTTTGACGCAAATGTAATCAAATAGACGACGACAAATGGCAACAATATAAATGATGTTGAGCAATTTGAATGCACAGCTTAATACCCTTAACAAATGTATTATAACTCTATCACAGAGTCTGTCACTTGACATTAGTTTTATTCTTTCATTAAAGACAATTTTTATGATTAAAGAGTACTTGAAATATATGTAATTCTCAATTAAGTCGAGTTTAAGTTAGCGAAAACTCTATCTGCTACAGTAATTCTAGCTATATATTTATTTTTACCCACAAGTAGATCTGAATTTAATACCATCCGACAAGGACCTATCAAAGTGATCAATATTTTAACTATTTATGCATTTTAACTATTTATAAATTAAGAGAATCTAAATTTTGTAGTGTATATACACTTCGTATTATTTTCTGAATTACAACTTTCATATCTTATTAAGTATTTTGTGATTGCCGACATTGTAATTTCTTTTCAATTAACAATGCGAATGAAACACAATGAAATTGGTAAAAGCAAAAGTAACGAGCAGAGCTGAGCTCAACTGTCGACTGTCAATTGTCGAGCTACCATAATGTCCAGAGTGCGGGTAACACCGTGCCTCGAATTGCGGCATGGCAAATTGCTGCCTGTATTTAATAAGTACAAATAATAATAATACAAATAATCATCAAAAGAGTCAGGCACAGAAATTGTATTTAATTTCTTTTGCCAAAGAGAGATTATTCTACCCATAAAATGGGTGATAAGTAGGAGACACACTCACCGGTCGAACAACTGCCTTTTGTTTGGTTTGGTTCTCCAACTGAAACTGGAACTCAAACTGGGACAATTTGTGCTTTTCAACACATTGCATTGCCGGCCGGCGCTTGACTTTATTTTCAGTTGGCCAAGAATTTTCGCTCTTGTTCATCGTGTTGTTATTACTTTATTCTTTCTTTGTTTAATCGAATCATCGTGGGGCACTGCACAAGCGCACTGTGGAGAAATATAAATAAATACTGTTGGTTTCAAATTCATTTTTATTGTTTTTTAAATAAAAAACGTATCTAGTATTTAATTAAATTATTTTTTACTGGCAATAAATGAAATAACTTACAGAAACAAGTTCTTATTTTTAAGACCAGAAGATATTATTTTGATCACATTTAATGTCCGATTGCCCCACTGTGCGAAGTCTATTCAATTCATTTCATTTCATTGCTCGCACAATTTCCGGAATGCCATTTTACAATTGTCCACGTCAGTTGTGGACCAGTTCGGAGTCGAAGCTTACTACAAAAACCACATCCAAAACACCAACAAAACACATTCACATTCATTTTAAAAACAAAAAAAAAAAAAACCCCAAAAAAAACCAATTTTTAATTTTTTACAAAAAATTTTTCCTCCCAAAACTTTTTCCCTTTTATGTGAGGTTGTTTGATTCTTGGCCAGTTTCTGCCGCTGTTACTGATCTCTGGAGCACAGTTCTTGGCACATTCACACATCCACACACATTCACATGTATTGCAGCTGCCTTTACTGTTGACACAAGTCATTCACTGCCCCTTTGCGCCTCTTTTTCCCTAACTTCTATCTATTTCTATTTCTCGCTGAGCTCCATGACCAAATGTATGTGACGCTCGTATTGGTTACACTGAGGCCCAGCATAAAAGCATTTAGGCAAAAGCAAAAATGTTCGTACTCATACAAGCCATAGAACTCGTAGTTTTGTGACAGCACCTCAAATTGAATTGAGTTTGGCTCTGTCAAGATGGGACTGATTAACTTGGGTTGCCATTCAAGTATCGTTACAATCGTTATTGAATTTTAGCCATCAATTTGCTTCCTACAGTGCGACAGCTTAGGACAGCTTATTGAAACTTTGAAGAGCTGTGAGGATAATATGACAAAAATATTTGAATGCACGCATATAATATCTGAGTAGGGTTAGTTATGAAACTAATTTATAGCATTTACTTAGATTTCTTTTTCATCAATAATACTTTCAGCATTAAAGTACTTGTATAATTATATTATAAATATATTTCCATAAAAATTTATACTTTTTCTTTTGTTTCTTTCTTGTAAAACATTGCTCTCTTGCGCTTTTTTAAAAAAAGTTCTAATAAATGCTACACGATTTATCGATTTCAATAGTCACTTATTCATAAGAAAAGTCAACTCGAATTATGCTTGAAAAATTGCAGAAATGCTGAAGCAAGTACAAAAGTTTATCAACATTTTCGCACTTGTCTTGTGGGACAAAGACAAATTCAAAAGCACTGAACAAAAATGTAATTCAAAACATTTTTCAAGTGCTCCAGTTTTTTAGTATGTGTGTGTGAGTGTGAGCACATATGTGTGTGTGTGTGTGCATGTGTGTAAAGTTGTTTATAAAACTTTTACACCGCAAATGAAGAAAATGAAAAAAAAAAAGAAAAATAAAAATAAAAGCAGATGATAGAACTTGACCATGTCGTTGGCAGTTGCCGTTGTTTGCCAAGCCGTTACTTAGCGGCAGCTCCTCCTCACTCCTCCTTGATCCGTGCATTTTCATCATCATGAACATCATGAGCAGTAGCTACTGGTCCTTACCATCGCCTGGTTGTCTAATGGACATCTCCCTGTTTGCGCTGTGCTCTTGGCTCTTTCTGTCGTATCTCGTTTATTGATGCCACATCTTTGCCACGCTCTCGTTGTCTTGCAACTCCAGATCCGACTCCATCACACGACTCAATGAAATAGCTCAAGCAAAAACCAGACAAACAGACATACACACATTCATTTTGCTATTGTTGTCTTCGCTATTTTGGCTCTTTTGGCTTGGCCTTATCCATTCCACTCGACTATCGGGCGTTGCCATGACCAAATCTGTTGCCAATAACTACAACTCTGCTCGTTTCTGGCCGGACAATGTCAGTGAAACTCGTTGCAAAAAATGCAGTCGGTAGTTTATTGGACCAGGATTCAAAAGTGTCAACGTAATGTAAAGTCTGTTTGGAAAGAAAAGAAATATCTAAAAAGCAATTACATAAATAGTTGCTTTAACTATTTGCTTGTAATATTCAGAAAATAGATTTAATGCGCTTGAAGGATAAGCAACAATTTCTTAGCCGAGTGAAGTAAAGTTTAAGCCTCTCTGCTTAAAGTTTCAAAGATTTTAATGGTTAAGCCACTTTGAGCTCTTCAAGGCAATTACTGTAATCTTGAACACTTAGTCAAGCTGATTAAGAAAGTAAAGCTTAAGCCGCAAGCGAATGGTCTTAAAATATACAAAAAAAAAAGAAAAAGAACAGAGAGTTTAGAATTAAAATATTTATTTTTGTGACCTTTTTAATTTTTAGAAGTAATTTTTTATACATATAATATATAGTGCTTATATTGCTTACAATTATTATAATTAAAAAATGCATTTATAATTCATAAAAAAAATTGAATTTAAATTTGAATATTGAAACAAGTTGATATTAAATCATTTCTGCATTTATCTACAACATACATATGTTTTAATTACAATTTTAGTTTCGCCTTCAAGTAACTGATCGATATGGAGTAAACCCAGTTGTCCTTGATCTACTGCACCAGTTAGTCCATAATTTTCAACCAATTCGCATTACTTTCGAACTAGTTTCTTTGACTTGAGTAACAGTAAACATCAGTTTGATTAATTTTATTGATTTATTTTTTGTTTCTGAACTAGTTTTTGTTTCGCTGAGATCCGAAAATTGTGTCATAACACTACAAACAAGCTGCTCAACTTGGCCCCGAGAGCAGCTTGAGTGAACCTGAACCTATCCCACCATATTGCAAGCTTGTTGTGATCATCTGGGTCTGGGACTTGCAACGCGAGGCAAGGCGCAAAGACCTGTTTTGTTGGCAAGCCAGACAACTGCAATGGCAACAGCCACAGCAACAGCAACAACATCCCGATGCAGATGCTGCCTGTATGTTGACTTATGGGCCGGGCCAGGCAACATCCAGACGAGCCTGTTTACAAAACTGGGTCAACGTCGGGGAATGTGCTTTGTGGCCAGCTCGTGCACTGAAAGAAATTCTTGACTGAAATAAAATATTTATATGAACATGTTTTTCGATATGTACATAAGAAAATCTTTATTATTTTTAATTATTTCCTATTTTTTTTGAATTGGAATAAATTAATTACATTTTGTAGATAAATTGGTTGTTTGTATATGACAATTTGTAATTATTTGATTATCAGTATTTAAATCAATTCTTTCTGTAATCTCGCTTAATTTCTTAATTTATTCAAATCTTTCATATGAACTGCTGTAAATCAATTATACTTTTACCATATTTTTATAAAAGCTGTTCCTGGAGTGTACTTAATAAATAGTATTCATACATTGTATGAAAATGGCGTGACAAAGACGATTTTACTTAACTTATCGGCCATTTCCATCTCTCTCTCTCTCTCTGTCTCTTCTGCAGCGAATGTGTTTGAATGATGTTACTGCCTTCGGGGCGTTCGAATAGTGATGTCTATCCGTTACAAAATGCCAGCTCACAGGCGTCCAATGTGGGCGCGTCCAAGCCCCTGTTACTGACAAGAACATCATCACCGCAATTGACAACGTTGCCAACATCAAATGGCACGAACGCCTACACAACTCTCCACAACTCCTCCTCCGTCTCCGCCTCCGCCTCCGCCTCCGCCTCCGCCTCCTCCGCAGTAACAGCACAAGAAACGGTCGGAAGTCAGTCAGAGACCGGAACACAGGCGACAACAACAACGACGGCGACGTCAGCGACGAAGGCAACGACGACGACGATAGCAACAACAACAACCACAACAGCGGACACTATCAACTCCGGAATTGAGGTTGGTGGCATCTATGGCCCCATTTTGGGGCAAATTCATGCTAACAGCATTGCCATCGGAAATTGGGGCGAAATTGATCGACACCTGGAGGCGGTGCAGGATAAACTTAAAGCTGGCTGGTCAGTGCATATCGGAAAGGAGGGAAGACTCTACTACTGCAAGTAAGTTCCCACTCTATAAGGTATGGAATATGGGCATTTCCATATAAGCTAAAAGAAACTCAATAGGATAAACCTATAGATCCTAAAATTCACTTTTTCTATATTTTTTCCCATATTCTTAAAAGTTGAATTCCAAAATGAACCGTTTGTAATCTATCAATTACGCTAAGATAGTTATATTGTAACATAAACCATTACAGGAATATGTAGAAAGTTTAATTTAAAAGAAGTTTTTCGAGCTGTTTTCGACTTACAGAATAAAATTTGATGAACAAAAAAATTTTGGAACAAACTAGGTAGAAATCTTGTCATGTTCGCGATGTCGCGTTACACTTAAAAAATAAATAAAATGATAGTAACATATCAAAATTATTTCTAAAATTAAAAACTACATTATTTTATTATGGTTTAAGAGTATTTTCTTCCAAATTACTCGCCACATTTCGCAGACTTCAAATTAAAGTGAAACCTAAATAAAAATTTTTAAATTTGCAGATGCTCAAACTTATTCATCTAACTAATATCAAGCAATAAAAGTATTTTAAAAATATTTTATAAAATACTTTGCTAAAAAAAGGCTGGTTTTGCAATATTTAAAATAATTTGGATATTTTTTTTTTGATTTAAAACTATAAGTTTTAAATTTATATGAATTTTGGGAACAATTTAGCTTTGCCGTTTAATAGGAATAGAATCATTTAAACCTAACTCCAAATGTCACGCTACATTATACGATTCAGATTTAACACTTCCCCACACACAAATACATAGCCTAGCCTTTTGTTTGAGCAGAGAGTGTATCCTTTAAAAAGGGTCGAGGCTATATGACAGACAGACGAACAGACTGACTGACTGCCTCCATAAATGCCTGGGTGCTGCACATAAATTGATTATGCACGAAATTCTATTAAATAATTTTACACTTTGTTGCACATCAAACTGAAAGCGCGCAGAATGCCACAAGAGCACATGGGCGTGCCATTAAAGGGGGAATGAAAGGGGACAAATGGGGACAGTGAGACTCGGGGTGGGATAGTGGACGCTATCTGTCTGCCTGGCTAAGTGAATGAGCTTTGCTTGCTGGGCTTGGCTTTGGTTTTTCTAACTGCTAGCTACCAGTTTCCAGTTATCGTGTACTGAGTACTAGTAACGAGTCACAAGTAACGAGTGGGTAATGGGGGAACCCTGTGCCACATTGGTCTCGGCGGACAAAGTGCAAAACTAATTAACACAATTGTGCTCAGCCAGGAAATGAAGAAAGACAGCAACGGAAACCACCAAGGTGGGTTGAGCTGGGATGCTCTAGGTTGCGGGTTTTACTGTGTGCTGGCTTTGGGCTCGGCCTTCTCGACTGTTCCATTGTGTCCCCGGTTGGCCCTGATTATGGCTGCAGTTTATTGCATAGCCGAGCAAATAACCCAATTAGTGTTGATTAATCTCAATTGAAATGCATTTTTGCCGGGCCAATGATAAAATAGTCCACCGCCCATTGGGGGATTTAAGAGTAGCAACAAGTTCAGGGTCATAAGTTTCAAGTCTTCGTACAAGTCGAAAAGGGTTCAAGAAAATGAACTTTGAGTTAATAATATTACTTTTATCTGTATTGAGTAATTAATAATGTAAACAGTTGAGCTGTAGCTGTTTAAGGTTTAGAACACTCAGCCATTGTATTACTGGCTAATTAGCACTAGAATATTCGAATAAGTCTGTAAAGAACATAAAATAGAGTCAAGAAAGTGTCTCGAACTTTGGTTTAATTTTATATAAACTTTTTTAAAATAACCGTTTCAAAACCACAAAATTGAGAAGAAAAAACTACTTCTTCTACTTCTTTTGCAGGTTGCTCAGTAAAGTAGACATTATTTAATAAACTCTAAAATTTTAAATGCTTTACAGTCATTTAACGCAATCATCTGGCTGGCTGCCCGCTTGCGAGGATTGGAGCAATCATGAAGAGCTCACCTATGGTTGGGAGCGTGCCATAGACTCCAAGGGTCGTTCCTACTACATCAAGTGAGTAGAGTGGAGTTTCCACGTTTCTAAGCAAGAAATTGAATACCCTATTGTTATTCACAGTCATTTGAATAAGACGACCACATACGAGACACCCGAATGCATAAGATGGGATGAGCATCCACCGGAGCCTCGCCTGGTTCAGTTGCTTCGCAGCGCCAGTTTGGGATTTGGCTTTGTGGCAGGCAGCGAACGTCCGGTGATTGTCCGATTCGTGACGGAGGGTGGTCCGAGCATTGGGAAACTGCAGCCGGGTGATCAGATACTGGCCGTGAATGGCGAGGATGTCAAGGATGCGCCCAGGGATCATGTCATTCAGTTGGTTCGCGCCTGTGACTCGCAGGTGTCGCTGCTCGTCTGCCAGCCGATGGCCCACTGTGTCCTGCCCGGTCGCAAATCCACGCTGCTCTCCGCCGGCAAACGGGCAAAGCTGCGGACGCGTCCGAGTCGTGTCCGATTTGCGGAGAGCGTGTGCGTCAATGGAGCACCCTTATTTCCGGTAATTTGCTTCCCAAACTCCAACTTGTGTGGCATTTAACAATTTTCTTTGTTTGTTTGCACATTTAGCCTTCAGCCTTTTCGCTGGGCGACATCTGTGTGCCACCGATGGCGAATGTGCTCAAGGTCTTTCTGGAGAACGGTCAGACCAAGTCGTTTAAGTACGATGCCACCACCACAGTGCAGGATGTGGTCAGCTCCCTGCTGGACAAGCTCTGTCTCTGCTGCGGCGAACTCTTCAGCCTGGTGCTGGAGCACGTCAAGAGTCTGAAGCGCAACAAGCTCACACTTCTCGATCCGCAGGAGTCACTGGCTCGCGTAAGTCAACCAGACAATTTATCAACTACTGTTATCTAGTTTAATACTTTTTAAATATCGATTAGAATGACTAATCAATTAAATTATTTTTGGAATTTATCGTATTGAACAATTTGTGACTTTAATGATTCCGATTACAAAACAAATCAAAAATAATCCGACTACTTAGAAAGATTTATTTTGATTATTATTGATTATTTTTGAGTAATTGTAATAATGGGGCAAAACCAATAATAATCGTAATTAATCATTAGTTCGACTTTTAAGGTGGTATTCTAGTGTAGAGGCATGAATTTCGCCCGGTTTTGTGAAGCGCTGTACAAAGGAAACAAAAACTATTTTTACTATAATTTTTTTTTATTATTTGTTTATAGATGTTTTATTATTACACAGGAGATTTGATCCTGGCGTGCATAATTCACATCGACTCGCTATGAGATCAAATGGGAGATCAAAAAACAGACGGATTCTTAATTATTAAAGAGTTAGAATTCATTATTAAAATGAATTTTTTCATTATATTTCTTTTAACAATTCCGAATTTTTTAAAATTACTAAATGAGAAGTTATAGTTTTGGGCAAGGTATAAAAAACATCCTCTCCAAATTTGACGTAAATCGGTTCAGTAGAAATCGAGATATCCTTACCGCCAGATCAAAAAAACTAGTAGTAAAAGTAGTAGGAATTTAGAGAAATCCTTTTAATGGCATATTCTTGAATGTCGATTTTTTTAAAATTCTACACTAGAATACCCTCTAAAACAAAAATAATCTAATTACTAATGATTATGATTAATAATCAGTACTTAACAGATATGGTTTTATCAGACATCTCAATAGTTAAACTTCTGCTGCCTCTTTCCAGATCGCCGCTCGTCCCGGAGCTCACAAGCTGCGCTGCCTGTTTCGCATCACGTTTGTTCCCATTTCGGCCGCAGAGCTGGCGCAGCGGGATCTGCATGCCCTGGACTACCTGTACATGCAGTGCTGCAACGATGTCAACCAGGAGCGCTTCGCCCCCGAGCTGCAACCGGAGCTGGCACTGCGTCTGGCCGCTCTTCATATGCATCAGCATGCGTTGGCCAATAACTTTTCACCTGCCAAGCTCACCGTCAAGCTGGTCGAGTGAGTGCCACAAACTACACTTAAATAAATCTAATCTAGACTAACCGATCCCCTCCACTTCAGACGTGAGTTTGGCCTGGAACGCTTTGTGCCCGTCAGTCTCTTTGAGGGCATGAAACGCAAGGAACTGCGACGTCTTATTTCCCACTTCTTAAAGCTCAACGCGGAGATGACAGGATCCTCCAGCAAGGTCTTAACTCAGCTGCAGGTGAGACATTAAAATAAACAGATTTTTTCAATACTTATATAAATATCGTTTGCTTTCATTTTACAGGCGAAACTCCATTATCTAGATATAATTGCTAGTTTACCAAGTTACGGCGCCAAATGTTTCAGCACAAACCAAAGAGAGGGCATGGAACGAGTTCTTCTGGTCAGTCCGAGGTTCGGTCTAAGTCAGATATCCAGTGCTCGTAATTCGGTGGTGAGTTCTTGAATTGACATAAACATAAACAGAAACAAGTGCTAAGTTATTTGTTTGTGTCAGCCACAGCCCATTTCGGCCATAGAGGACTTTACCCACGTGGTGGTTCATCGCGAGGATGATGTCACCTGCAGTGTGTCCATTTACATGCTCGGCGATCGTGCCGTCAAGTTCATAATGGAGGAGCGCGATGCCATTGAGTTTAGTCTGGTGTTGAGCGGCTACTATCGACTGCTGACAGGTGAGATTTTGGAGTCCTCAAACTGGATATTGTAGTCTATATTTATTTAAAACGCGCAATTCGATTGTTACTTTCTATCGCCAAATACAGAATGTTTTATTCTTCTGTACCAAGGTGTATTTACTATAAAGGTGTCGTCGTCCGATGTGGTGAGGATACAATCATTTTTTCACCTCTCTCTCTCCGCTCTCAGAGGAACAGGCGCTAGAAAAAGATGGCGAACGTATTACGTTCTTCACTCTTCGTTTGTTATTGTTTCAGCTGGCAGAAAAGAAAATGTCGCAAAATAAAGAAAACGAAATATTTCAAGATAATTTATAATACTTTAATGTTTAATTCATTTTCATTCCTTCTTTCAACGAGTTTATTCGTAAATAAGAAGACAAAAAAAAACAACATGCAATACAGAACCTCTTTCGACAACGTTTGCAGGTATACTGTCAAATGTTTGTATCTCTCGAAAGAGAGCAGCTGTGATGACAAACGTCACCTATATAGTAAATTCACCTTGTTCTGTACCTTGTCGATCTTATTCTTATGTTTATTTACAGAGTATATTATTTTCGTATGTTGTGTTATTTACAGTGTATGTCTATTTATTTAATTACTATAAATTTATAAACAATTCCAATTTTAATTGCAGGGAACATGCTAAATGTGCTGCGGGAGCGTGAACCCCATGGGGATGACAATGCGCCCGCGTTCTTGTCACAGCACACAGTGTTGCCCGCCGGCTGGAGTTATCTGCTGCCATTCCACACGCGGGCGCACAGCGTCAATTTTCTGATGACGCCGCCATATCATCCCATGCCGCACAAGGCGGTGCTGTCGCAGTCACAGCCACAGCCCCAGTCACAGCCTGGACAGCTGCCCTATGCCACCGATCTGGATCTGCACAGCGTCATGGCCACTGAGCTGCTCGAGGAGGCGGCCAAGGACTCGGGGTTGAGCGACAGCAGCGGCAGCAACTACTGCAGCGAGGGACGCACTCAGCTGGCGGTGGAGGCCAAGAACGAGCAAGTACTGCGCCGTGTCCAGGAACTCCAGCAGCTCGTCCAGTGCTCCGAGCAGTATCTCAATGAGCAGGAACAGGAGCTGCAACAGATGCAGCTACAGTTGCATCAGCAACAGCATCCACATCACGCACAGCAGATGGGCCAAAGTGCCGCCATGCTCGAGTTTGACAGCGACTGCGACAGTCTGAACAGCAGCAAGGTGTCCTCCACGGAGGAGGCCAACATCCTGCACACAACCTGCGGCACAGCATCCGCAATGAAGCACAGCGATTCACTGACGCTGCTGGCGGAGACCATTAGCCATGAACTGAGCGGCATTACACAGGGATTGAATGCCATTCCGGAGCCAATCTCGGCATCGGCACCGCCCACACCCGCCACGCCCAAACGCAAGCCGAGCTTGTGCAGCACCTCCAGTCCACGGCCGCAGCGCAAGCTGAACGGGTTCAGCCAGCTGTTGAGCGATCTGCAGGCACTGGGCACGGATTTCTCGCAGAGCGAAAGTGACTCCGAGTCGGTGGCATCGCCAGCCCAGTCGCCAACCACTCGACGGCCACAGCAGCTGATCCAGGCGGCGGGCGGCGTCAAGCAGCAGGTGGCGCAGCGCAGCAGCTTTGGACTGCACAGTCCGGACGGGACTCACTTTGGTGCGGAGACGAAGGACTACAATTTGCGCGAGTATCTGCAGCAGCTCAAGGAGATCAGCAATGTGCCGGCCGCGGATACGGATGTGGCAGCCCGACAGCTGTCCGAGATCTATGGCTTTGAGGTGCGCGAGGATACGTTCATTGAGACGGACACGGATCTCATTGATTTGCGTGCCATACCGCCGCCCCAGACGCCGGATGAGTTGGATTCGCTGTCGCTGATGAATGCGGCGCCACCGAAGGGCTTCGAGGGCAGGGCCGAGGAGCTGGACAGCTTTCTGCAGCAGATGCTGGTGGCACCACCCACCCAGAAGGCAACGCCCGCCAAGGAATTGACACCCGAGGAGATTATGTCATTTATCATACCACCACCGCCCAATCTGGAGGCAGCGCAGCCGGAAAGGGCAGCGGAAACGGAGGTGGAGACGGAATGCCTCTATAGCAATTCCGTGCAGGCCAAGCGTGAGTTTTTCCAGTCGGTGGCCAATGGCAACCATAACAACCACAATGCCAAGGATGCGATCGCCGCACATGTCATTGAGTATCCCACCGTGGAGCGCAAGAGCAAGTTCAGCTGCTGTCCCACATCCAAGAAGGAGGAGATCTTAACCAGCGATGCCGGTGCCCAGCCGGCGCAGATGGCAGCACAGATGCAGCCGCCACCGCGCACTCCCACCACGGAACAGATGACGCCACCGCCGGCACGTCCGCCCAAAAGCGCTGAGCTGCTCCAGCGTTACTCACCCAAAAAGCAGCTGCGGATCGTTGCACCCGTGAGTGTGCCATTGCGGGAACTGTGTCCACCACAGTTGCCGCCGCGGAGCAGTCCCACAGCCAGCTCGGAGCCAGGTACTCCGCAGGCACAAGCACAAGCCGCAATTGTGGCTGCCACATCAGCGGTGAGTGCGCCCAAGAAACCCCCGCTGCCACCCATTGCCAGTCGCCCACGTCCCCACGTCAATGGCATGATTACCCAACTGCAACAACATCCCGCCAGCACAACAATACCGCCTATTCCGGCCACCGCCCGTCTACCCAATGCGCATTCCAATGGCCAACCGGCGCTGCCGAAGAAGCCACAGCAGCTGCACGGCGAGAAGCTCTTCATCAAGAACGGCCACCTCATCGACGGCGAGGCGCTGCTGGCCAAAACGGATGTGGCCATGACCGGGCTGCTCATCAAACTGGATCAGGTGGCCGCTCTATGCTCCGCCGCCCAATCAGCGGGCGGCGGCACCAGCATCGATGAGGAGAAATTCCAAAGGGCGCGCAACGAGCTGACGGAACAAACATTGGCCCTGGTCACGGCCAGCAAGTTTCTGGTGGCCTCCATGTCGGACATGACACTGATAACCCTGCCCGATCACCTCACCTCCTGCCTGACGGCCATCAGGCGGATCACGGAGCTGGCCCAGGACATGACCCGGCACACATCGGCGCCGCTGCAGACGCGCAACATTGTGCTGAAGGTGCACGATGTGGCCAGCAGTTTTCGGGAACTGGTTGGCGTACAGATCGGTCCAATTGGTGCTGGCCAATTGGCACTTCAGGCTGAATGTCTGGCCAACGTCTTGGCCACGTTGCTGCGCAGCCTGCGCGTCTTTTCGCCCTAAAACCAGATCCAGATAAAGATCCAGAACCCAAACCAAATCCACGACATATCGTCCGTTAATATCTCTACTCAACTATCGAAATAATTACTATACAGAGACATGGCTAAAAATACCTTATATATACAAGTTAAACACATTTATATACAACTATTTTACAGGTAAAATTAAGAAACAGCAACGTCAGAGAATCGTTGGTCTGAACATTGGCTATAAAACGATAAACAATACGATACGTAAACAACTCTATCCGGCAAACTCGAACATAACCAAATCTATAAATCGCGTTCAGATACTTTAGATATATATCTTTAGATATATATACACACAGACATATTTAAAACCAAAGCAGCATTTTTAATTTTTCTCAAGTTTTCCTCTTTTCACTTGTAATCTTTGTTAACTATATGTATATCTAAAATCAAGTTATTATATATCATACTAATACAATATAATCTAAATCTGAACGCGATCGTAAACATATACATACATACATACATAAATAGTAATGATTAATGTTTATTAACTATATTGAATCTTCTCAGCTGCATGCAACTAACTCGAATTTCTGTAGTAAACAAAAACATAAAGAATAACTCAACTTTTTAACTATTCTATCTATCTTATTGTTAGTACCAATAAACCAATTTAAGTAACATCATGACTTGAGTGTAGACCAATTTATATACATATTTAACAAAACAAAAACATATACTGAAATTACTATACAATAATTAACAAAAAAAAACAAAGTTTATTATTAAATTACGCTATTAGCCTATTTTCTTATGTACATATATATACTTGTGTAATACATAATACATACATTTCATATACATACTTACAAAACAAAAAAAAAAAAAAGAAAATAAAATGAAAAATTGACCAAACAATAATCAAAATTTTAACTTGTGATATAAGAAACAAAAAGAAAATTAATTAGTGAAAATCCATTGATTTGTATTTGTTTTAAATACATACATACATATGTATATCATAATATTTTTTGTTATTGTTTTATCATTCATTTTTGTTGTAGACTCTTTGATTGAAGTACAAGAATGCGCACTAAGTTGTAGCTTTAACTAATCTATAATCGATTATAGTTTATTATTAATGCAATATGATTATTAATCAAATAGTTAAAGATAAAGAAATATCAAAATATATATCATTTAGTAGTGCTAATCCAGACTAATAGTGGTATTGTTTTTGATTCTGTTTTCAATTTTGTTAAAACAAACATAATAAACTTAACCGTTTGCATAAGAAACACGTATACATATTAATATATACACATATAACTAAAAGTAATAATAATACATATTTAGAATATACATATTGAATGAATGTACAATGTAAAACATGTAACTGTTTATGTATGTCATACAAAAGTAAAACATATAAAATAAATTCAATAAATATAAATATACCAAAGGCATATTTGAATTCTTAAATCTTCTTCTTCCATTGGAGACTTTGCAATGATAGAGAAATTAACATGTGTTTTATGTGTTGCATTGCAAACAGTAAACTATAAATAATTTGCAGCCCTTGATACGAGAAGGGAATAAATGCACACATAGCGTTTTATAACCATTTTAATTTGTGTTTAACCGTTTTGACATAATTTTAAAGTTTACAATTATGTTTTACACACATTAAGGAACAAAGAAAATTTCCCCACTAGGGATATTTGCCAAGCGTTGCCAACTTTGTGCAAATTATCTACAAAGCCTGATCGTGACACATCGATTGCCTATCGATAAATGAAATGTGGGCGAATGTGCCAGACAAGTTGGCGTCAGACAGAACTTTTCTGGCCGCCATTTCCTTTTTTCAAACCAGACAGCGAGACGACGCCTCAGTAACAAACAATCAGACGAGCAGAGCAGACAGTTAGGCGACCGCGTTTATTTTCGGTATAAAAACAGAGATAATTGTTGTTGTATGTGTTTTGGCGCAAAGTATTAAAAACTGTTCAATATGAATCGTAATGTAACAGACGCTGCCGATCAGCAATTAAACAATAATCTGCAGTTACTTAACTCTGAATTGTATTCCTTGATTGATGGCAAAGAAACGCCGGATGAAAAGAGTTCAAATGGCCAAAAAAGCGTCGCTAGCGGCGTTTTGCAAGAAATTAATCACAAATTGCAGGAATTAAACTTGGATGCTGATGCGCCGGAATTTGAGTTTCATGGATACGGTTGCACTCAGAGCATAGTCATGTTGCCCAAGCGAATACTCCGATTCTCCGATGGAGGCACCACAAAAAAGTCAAGGTCAAATCCGAATTCTCAAATCGTTTCCCGCCAGAAGCAAAAGCAACTGCAAAAAGAGAACATGTGGAATAAGGAGAAAGGTGACAATGCGCTCAATATTGAGAAACGGTGCTCCCTTAAATTCTCCGGCAACTGGTAAATGAATCAAATGGCAATTGAAATTTCAAATTATTTTTAAATATGTACTTATGTATTTTCCATTCTATTCTTTTAGTATTGAGCAAAATGCTGTGCAGCGTTTAATGGAGCTCTTCAAGTCGCTGCATTATCACATTTCTGCCGATTTGCCCAGCAGTCAGTTGAATTCCGTGCCATCGGATTATTTGTTTGATGTGGCCAGAAAATGCTCCATGCCCCACGGCTTCAATGTGCGTCATCATGTGCAGGTGCTGTCCACCAAATTGGAACGCTTTCTGGCCCGACTGCGTCGCTTGCTGGAGACCAATCACCACTTTGACTATATAAAGTATACTGAATGCGATACGCTGCTTAATGCCGCCTTCCAGGACCTGCGATCGCTTAGGAAGTTCACAAACATTGAGCTGCGTCATCATTCAATGCAGTTTATCAATCCGATTGCCAAGGGTGCGTTCACCTCGTTATCATCTTATATGTGAATTCTCTTTAACTCTTTTTTTCTTAGATAATGCAAGGTCACTGGAGAATCTGCTGTTGGAGCTGAGGGAGCGTCTCAAATCCGCTCATATTCATGTGCATGTTTTCAACTGGGAAATGGATCTGGAACATCGCTACTCAGCTGCAATGACAGCGCGTCACGAGGCCACCATTAATGGAGCTTTGGCATTGGCTGCCTCCGAGGTCCTGGCTGCACAGGCGCATCAACTAACCCGCGAGGATCAGTTTATTGCCCAGCACTATCAGTTGGCCAATATTGTTAGCTGCGCCAAGGAGCATGAGGACTTTTTGAATGCATTGCTGCAATCGCCAGAAACCTACTTCTTGCCAGAAATCGTTGCCTTGTGCGAGCCTCCTAAGGATAACAGCAAACTGTCCGCCTATCAATTTGCCAATTGGAACGAGGACAGTGCGGAGAACTTGGTCTTTGGTGGCGACATACTCGAGCTGCCGCCCTCATCACCGCCGAGGGTGCATCGTCGCTCGCATATTCCCAAATGCAATAGAGCCTCGTAATTATGTACTTAAGGCAAAGTAATCATTTCGAATTAATTGAAATTTGTTGAATATGAATCTGAAATTACAAGTATTATTAATTTTAACGTTTGGCATACTAAAGACATAAGCTATATTTCTAATCAGATATGAGAATGTTGAATGTGAAATGTTTATTTTAAATAATTACGTAATTATTTTGAATTTTAATTTGAATTAATGTTAAGCCCCCGATTTGTAATCTTTTGTAGCATCTAAAAAGCAACTATAACTCAGACCAGTTCAGTTGTCAATGCGAAAATAACTTGTTCATTTGTATTATTTGATTTGTTTTATTAGAATAAACTTACTAGAAACTAAGAAGCGACTGCATACTGTATAATTGTTATCCTAAACATCCGTAAAGAGCTGTTCAATTGGCAGCTTGCCAAGAGTTCTGTTTAGGATTGACTTGAAAATCAGACCGGTGGCGGTCCCAATGTCCTCCCTCAATTCATTAAAGATCTCCCGCCAGTTTTCGTTGACCAGGGTGTGGAAGGCATCACTTGGCGCCTTCTCGCCATTGAACAAGCCGGTAAATCGATAGGTCACATGCGATGGATCCAAATGCAGCTTAACCTCAAGCACCTCCGCATACGTCTGATGTGGACCCTTGGAGGCAGCCCTCAATTTGACATCTGCGTGCACCTTGCATTTTTCTACAATTTCCAAAGATCAATTTCAGACTTTACTTTAAGCTAGATTTATATATAAGTACCCAGCACTATTTCAGCCTTTCCTTTGCCGTGAATGGGCAGAATCAAGACCCTGCCTTCAATGCTGTACGGACCCTTGAGCGCAATTTGTGGGGAAACCATATCGAATGAAATGTCACGACTAAGATCCCTTGTAAAGGCTCTAAGGATCATAATATCAGTAAGTATATGTAGACTTAGACAATACACTCTCAATGACTTAC
Source organism: Drosophila quinaria (assembly GCA_035047525.1). NCBI lineage: Eukaryota > Metazoa > Arthropoda > Insecta > Diptera > Drosophilidae > Drosophila > Drosophila quinaria. The sequence continues at coordinate 172,075 of JAWNPO010000257.1, read as the reverse complement.
GTTACTTTCTTGACTTGGGCTTCACCGAGACCAAGTAAATTCGCATCGGAGAAGGTCAGATCAACATTGACTGGACTCTTTGGATTCTTGCCCAGACTGAACTTCTTGATATGCAGGGGATCAAGTGGCACCAATCCAAGTTGCTTGATGCCCGTCTTGGCGTGATTTTTCAGTACATAATTCATGCTATCCTTCAGGCATTTTTCATCCATTATGGCGCACTTGCTGATCCCAGCAGCTAAAAATGTATAGACAATTTATTAATTTTTCAATCATGATATATTTGTAATCTTGCAACTTACGCAGATCGGTGGCATGCACCAGCGAGAATATACAGTAGAGACTGCCTATAAGCAACAGTGATAAAGCGCTCTTATCCATTCTCAAATAATTTTGAAAACCACTTTCCAGAACCACGTTTGTCAAATGACTGATGCATTTATTAGCATGTCACTCCCCTTTTATAAGGCTTTTTGATTACAATGTAGTCAAGAGAGCCGGCTTTAAAAGTATACTTATATGACGAATGAATTGTTAATGTTATTGTTCGAGTGTTGTTAAACACAAATCACTTTTGGGTCTCACACTGACTAAGTCGGAGTCAAATGCACTTAACAAATTATGAGAATTACCAATATATCTATATATTTATTTATTTGTACACTTATTAAAATTTCTATTTGTTTTTGGCGCTGTTCGAATCTTGAATAAATGTTTTTATGGCGCCGTCAATTGAACTGGATTGCCTTTTTAATTAAAATATAATAAATTTATATTTTTTATTTTATTTAAAATTAGTCTGTCGATATTCATAGCAATTTCTAAGTGTGCATATAAGTATATGTTTTTATACATAACTTCAAAATAATGTACCTTTTTATTTTGTAACCCGGTAACCAATGGTTACAATGGGTCTATAAGTTTCTGAATCAGCATATAAGCTCGAGTCGATATAAGTATAAGAAAGATGAGGGCAAATCTGGTGTACCGGGTCTGTCACAGTCGAGCACATATCAATTAAAGCTATCTTAATTGTTTTTTTTTTAAATATAATTGCAAAACTTGATATTTGAACCAGTTCCTGAACAGTTAATTTGGCTTTTTTACTACTATCTGAAAATCAGCTTAAGCCTGCCTTATACGTAGATAGAATGAGATAGAAGTAATATATCTGTGATGTATAGCCATTAAATTTTTATTTTTTTTTATACTTTAATGACAGAGCATTGGGGAGACTCACAAATTCCCTATCTTTACCTTTACATCTTTGTTTCTGTTGGGTATTCACCTTTGACATTGTTAAGGGCGTTAATTGTAGATAGCTTGTAAAAAGTGTTATATCATTATTGTAATGCTTATTAATACTTAATAAGAAGCTGTATGGGTGCGTGCTAGTTTTTTTTAAGTCGCGACACGAAATGGACTTTATATAATAAGTATGAGTATATGCATGTGTTTCAAGTTGTGTACTTAGCAATACTTATATTACGAATTTTTTTACTTTCATTTAAAGTTCAAAAAATCCTAATTTTAGTACAAGAGAACTTGATTCAAGATCAAAAACACTTATTTGAAGAATTTTTAGCACTAATATTTTAAGTTTCCAAGGTCTTACTTAATTCAAAAACACAACATCTAAATTTGAATTTTAAAAAAACAATATCGCAAATCAAAAAAAATTTTGAGCATCTTTTTATATAGCAGCCTCAAAGTATTCAACGGTTTTTTTGGACTTTCGTAGTAAGTATGCAACGCATTGCAGTCTATATTTTTATTTATTTTATTTTTTATTCATTTTCTTTCTTCTTTCTTTCTTTAAAATTAGAACAATTTAAAATAATCGTATGATAATTGATAATTAATAAATGCTTGTTCCAATTTTGTTTTCTTCTTATAACATTAGAATCCCATCGTATCGTCTAGAGCAAAAAACTTGTATAATTTTAATGTTCAAATGCCATAAAGTGTTTTTTATAGCTCCTATTAAAGTAATAACAGTGCCATTGTTCTAGTATCCGTATTTGCATTTACTTAGTTTTCTGTGAAATACTTAATCACGAGTTACAAATTACTTAGAGCAAAGTTCTCATACAACAGTCAAAGGTGACAATTTAAGCAAATATCTATTGAGTGTTAAGAAATGTTGATCGACTACATCGTATATTTTGTAAACATTATAGCGGGAACTCTTTATTCTTTGTAAAGCTTTCAACTTAGAATTATAAAACATAAATTTTTAACCTTGATAGTTAATTTAGTGCCGTTGTGCCAATTATCAAAGATATTATGCTAAGAAATTCATCTTTGCCCACTAAATACAGTTTATTTTTTATTCTCATTAGTTACCAATCCTTTTTGAGGCAATTATATATTATTAATAAAATTTTATAAAACCAAATACATATTTTGTAAGAATTTAAACGTATTACATGATAATAACACAAATTTATATGCACAAATATTTACATGTGGTTATCCTGATTTGTGAATCAGTTTCAATTATTCTCGAAATAGCTTGTTATAGGGAACCTTTGCGAAGACGTTTCTTATAACGTTCTGAAATTGTTGCGCAAGTCCTCTCTTGATATCTTCGCTTACCTCCTTGTAAATGGGCTCCCAATTGTCATTGAGAAAAGCATTCATATTATCCCCCAAGGCTTTGTCCCCATTGAACAAGTTGGTGAAATGATAATATACATGATCAGGAACAACATCCGCAGTAAAATTGATGGGCTTCATATAGATCTCTCCGTCCCGTTCTTCGGGTTGACCCATGAAACTTATTTTTGTTTCAGTGTTGGCTGGAATGATCAATTAAAATGCGTTAGGAATTAAAAATTAATTAATTAAAATAATGTCACAAATATTACCATAGGTAAAGTTGGATTCTCCTTTCCCGGTGATGGGCAGTATTAGAACCTTGCCTTCGATGCTGTACGGACCAGCCAGGGATAATGAAGGTGCAAACATTCGCACCTCGTGCTTCTTAGTCATATCCTTGCCAAATCCTCTATAATTACAACCACATTAAGTTAGCCAAAGAGAACTATTTAATCAGCTCAATAGCGAAACTTGCCTGACGCTTTTAATTCGAGTGGAACCCAAGCCATGGATATGATTATTGGTAAGTTGCAAATTGATGTTAATTGGACTTTCAGCGCCCTTTTGTATGCTTAGCTTATCAATTGCAAACGGCTCGATCTGAATTAGATCTAAGCCAGGTTCTCCGGTTGCAGCCTTCTCAATCATAAGTTGGTTGATAATGTTCACGATACACTTAGCATCACCATATTTACAGGGCTTAGGATCGTCAGCTATAAAATGAATGGATTTAATAAGGATTCCAATACTTTTTTATAGTCGTCCTTACGAAAATTTCCACGTATCGTAGCCACAAGGCATAAAACGATCAAGTTTGAATATCGCGACATTTTTACGATAGCACAGTATAAATGGTAACCTTTATGAATGACCCAACTTGGACATCTACCGATTGCAAGTCGCCGTTAATTGTCTTTTATAGGCATTTTGTTGTATTCCACAATACTACATATAACTACACCCTGTCCTAATAAGTGGGTGCAAGAGTGTATTCTGACTCGTTACCTGTTTATGGCAGTAAATAAGCAGTACGAAAGTGTTCCAATTAATTTGCTTATTCGGCTCAGAGTTTCGAACAGAAAAGAGAAAAGTGTCGTTTGCGAGACTTTCGTGGTATTTTATTCGGTTCTAAGTTCTGCAAAATTCTCGATGGAGTCTCCGAAAGTAAATAAGCTGTTCCTTAGTTTCGCTTACGATCTGTTTTTTTTTTTTGCTATATTAAGCTCGATGACGTGTTATTACCGAATTTGTTGACTAAAAAATCGATCTTTATCCGCAGCTTGTCAGTTTGTAACCCATTTACGAAAGTTTGACGATATGCTTCTAATCATTAATCATTGGTTATAGGATATCATCTAGTCAGCTCTGTAGATTTTATCATGCCTACATCTGTATTAAGTCCATGTTAATTAGTCAATTTCTTTGCATTATGGAAACATTAACTTATTGCTTATATATAGTATAATTAAATTAAACATTTAAATCAGTACGATTGCACTAAATGAGAGCAAGACTGAATAGTGTATATCTATTAAAGTAAGTTTAAGCTAATTGAATAATGTATTTAAAATATAATTACTTTGTTTACAGCTCTTCAAGTGATCTATATATTATCTTTAAATTCTTAGACACCGTATTTAAGGAAATACCAATGTAAATAAACTTGATGTCATTTAGTAAATAAAACAAATGAAAGTATGGTATATATTATATAATGTTAATGACGCAATTTTCAATGCCTTTAGTGGATTAATACAATTATTGTTGTTGCTTTATAAATTCAAGTGACACCTGAAAAAAACTAGAATAAATTCATATCTTATTTACGATCGACTTACAATATTCAATCAGTAGCTTTGTAGATGTTGAAACTGTGCGATCAAATTTAGCGGGCTTTAAATAAAGATAATTTGACAATTGAAAAACGTAACCAAAATATATCCCGACGGCCCCATCTGCTGAAATCACTTAAATTTGGCCAGGTAACTTATCAAAAGTTTTAGTGTCAGTGCCAGTGAAAGTAACAGTAACTCTTTTGAAATGGAACCTAAGCTCTTATCTATCTGACCTTATCAAGGCAATCAATGTATATTATTCCATTGATTCCATTGATAAGCATCCTAAAAGAATGGGAAAATCAGACATATGCTAATTTTTAAGGGCAAATTCGAAAACAGGATAAACATTTATTTGCAATTTTTATTTTTTAAATTATTTTTAATCATACAGGTGTGCTACAGAAATCTCTTCCACTCGAAAAGCGAAAACGATTTCTGTGGCACCCCTGATAGTATTAAAATTAATTTAAATGAAACAAATTAAAAACAATTAGTATTTTTCAACTTTTAAATAAAAATGTAACCCTAACTCTTATATCCAATTTTTATTATAAAACACTTATTTGCCAATTTATATAAAAATTTTCACATAACACTTATTTGTCAATTTTTATTATAAAAATGGAAAATAAAAATTGAATTGAAATATCTTTTCAACCAAAATAGCCACTTCATATATATAAACCTATATATATGATCACGCTTTGGAAAATAATAATTGTTTTTAATTTTTATCATTTAAATTAATTTTGATAATTAAAAATATTGTTTTTTATAAAAATCAGCCAATAATTGAGTATGTTTTTGGCAGTTTAAGGAAAAAAACACAAGTTGGTTTGCTTGGAACATATTCTTTTAAAAAGAGCTATCCAATAATTCTTTTGAAATGTTTTGTTGGAGCTTATAGTGTTTCATGTTTTAATATTACATATTTTTTATAATATGCCATATAAGTTGCGTATACGACCCAATATATATTGTCACAAGATAATTAGCTCCATGTATCCTTTGGGTCTACAGGTAGGACATAAGTTCTACAACTATTTGCAGTTACAATTAAATCAAAAAAAGTTCAATTTTACTTATAAACTGAGCACCGATGTATTATATGTATGTATGTTTATTTTATTGACTAAGTTTATTTAAATTCGGAGTACATCATACTCATAAATCCCGTACATCATATTCACGCCTCGAAAAATTTGTCATAGGGATACTTTGAGAAGACATTTGAGATAATTGCTGTGAATATTTCAGAGAACGCTCCTTGTATTGAATTTTGCACCTCCTTGAAAATGGCTTCCCAGTTATCGTTTAGGAATGTGTTCATATTGTCACCCAGGGCCTTATCGCCATTGAACAGATTGCTAAAGTGGTAATACAAACGCTCGGGCTTGGCTATTAGCTTCAGTTTGGTTGCCTTCATGTAGGTCTCTCCATCCTTTTCGAAGGGGCTTCCGATAAATTGAACGGTGACATCGCAATTAACTGACACAAATAAAGGCTGTTAATTAATTAATCGATTGAGTTTTAATTGGATAACTTACCCAATGTCATGTTGCTTTTGCCCGAGCCGCTGATGGGAAGTATAAGAACTTTTCCCTTTATAGAATAGGGTCCCACCAGAGATAATTTCCCAGCATTAAATTGCAGCTCGTGCTTTTGGGCTAAATCTTTGCCGAAACCTCTGCAAGGGGGAATATGGTATTATTTATAGATTTAAATTTGTCATCTTCAACTCACTTGACTTTGCTGAACTTCAGTGTGCTCATGCCAAAGATGTTGTTATCCTTGAAAGTCAGATCAATATTGACTGGACTATCGGCACCCTGTTTGAGTGTCATCTTGGCCACCGGCAATGGATCAAGTTTGACCAGGTTTATATCCCGATCTCCCTGCGTTGACTTCTCGCTTATAAAATAATTAATTATCTTGACAATGCACTCCGTATCGCCATGTTTACAGGGCTTGGGATCGTCGGCTGTATGTAGAATAGATTAGCTAGACAAAGGATTAGGAAGATGATCTTTCCTTACGAAATTTGGCTTGAACCGAGAGAATTGCACTAAGTACAAGTATAGCAGAAATAATTCGCGACATTTTCGCTGAGCAAGTAAACTGCGATGAATACGCTTAAGCGACTAACTCATATCGCAGGTTGTTGTTTAGCTTTTATAGCGAGCCTATGTCGACTATAAAACTTTTACAAAAGTACCTCACTTAATATACTTACTTTACTAAATTTTTTGTAGCTAATATACTAGTGAAATGCTTTGAGCATCTCGCGTGAGTCAAGTATTCGTAACCTCGAACATTAAATAGAACCTGTTTGAAGTGAACATTGGATATGGACATTAATATTATCCAGTATCTGATCAAGGCAGGGGTATCAGATATTAAAGTTGCGAATAACTTAATTAGACAAATTTATTCTAACTCAAAAATACACTGTGGTCAAAATAATTGAACTAAGCTCAATAGGAATTTTTGCTAAAAAGATATGTGAATTATGGATGCACAAAGTTAATTAATATTTACTATATTATATGAATTTCTAAGCAGACTCAAGTTGACAATTAAAATTTTAAAATAACCTTTTTAAAAACAGACCTTTTTTAAAATGATATTTAATAGATAAAACCTAACGAACTATGTAAAGGCTAATATATGTTTATTTTCTTTCAGTGTCATCTGGTGTTAATTATTACAATGATTATTATATTAATAATTTAATTGCATCAATAAATCACTTTGATTAGTTAATTGCATAGGATCGATTCATCTCGGCAATTTGCTATAAAAATTACATTAGATATTGAAAATAATACGTCACATTCCTTAATAAGATAATTATATAGACTAATGATGTAAAATGTTTCAAAATATCGACCACCTGATTTTTGCAAGACCGATTCTCATGAAATTTAACTCGATAATAATTTTTTGACTGACAATTAAGTTAAATAAATTAATTTTCATGTGTTATTATGATTTAAAATTTGAAGGAAATTTAAAGTTAAGTTGCTTTAAAAATCCGTATCTTGAGGCAAACAGACGTTCAACATATGCTTAAAGTGATAATTGTTATTAATTTGCGTGCAAATCTCATAATTATAATACATGTATTAGCAGAATTAAAGGTCACTAGATCAATGCTCTCAAACTGATAATCATATTGATTAAGTTGCTTAGCACCTGATTCGATACGTTAGAGGTTAATGAAGGGATTCCCTTTGTAGTTATGATAGAAGTAAAACTGCAGCATAATCAAGTTGCAGCCACACCCTTAAAATATATTTATATATATATATATATTTATGTACAGATCGATAGGGATATATACATATATATCCATATATATATATTTATATACAGATCGAAGGGAAACACATAATTCCTAAGAATAGCCAATCAATCAATTTGTTGAATCGCCCAAATGTTAATTTTATTAACTAACCATCGCAAATTTTACTGAAACTTGTTTGTTTACTTTCTAAGAATATTATGTTAAAAAAACAGCTTAGATACAAAATGTATTTTCTGAAATATTAACAAAAACTGTGGTGTCTTATGATTATGAAACGCACCTTAGTTGAGTGCCCCACTGTCCAGCTGTCTAGCTGTCCGACCTCAGACAGTGAACCAGCCTCCTGATCCCAAACAGTAACAGTAACCATAAACAACTGGAATGATGACAGAGTGGTTTAACTTGATCACAATACGCAATTACATAGTTACAGTTGATTGAGTTGACTGAGGCGCATGGAAGATTTGCGTAGACCTTCAAGGTTAACTGGATATCAGTTGTCCCAACCGTTGACCGTTTACCGTTGTGTAGACTTGAACTTGGCAACGATTTTACTATAGTATCTTTTAAATTATTTTTTATATTTATTTATTTATAACCAACAGAGTTGTTGCAGTTTTTTAATAGAATTGCACTGACATAGAGTATGATTGACCATTTAAGTTCAAGTGGTTTAGTGTGGTTTTATCCATCGATATTGTTGGTGGTCTTGTTGTTGTTATTATTCAAATGAAGCCACTCACGTGAACAGACTGCCAATTGGTTGGCCAAGTTAATGCGACAACTTTGCGGAAATGTTTGCCCAACAAAATTATAGCGAAGAAAACGTGCTTAAAGTATATTGATCACCAATAATGTGAGGTAAATGCAAGTGAGCAAAATTAATATAACATCTCAACTGAATACCCTGTAAATTTGAGTAACCTTACTCATTTGACCATTAACTTCATATTGAGTTGGTTTTTTTTATTTAATTTTAAACTAAATCTTTACTTAAACAGCAAACAGTCCATTGAATTTTATGTCTGTGATGAAGAAAAATACTCGTACACGCACACGATAATAACTAAGAGTTAAAGAGCTATGACTATGTATATATGGAATATGGTTGATCTCTAGTCCTCCAAGAAGATATCCTCGTAGGCGAAACGCTTGAACAGTGGAGCTAGAACGCTCTTCATGATCTCCGCTATGGCCATATGCACCGAGGGCTGCAGCTCGCCCCAGACATCGGACCAATTTTCGTTGAGGAACTGATTCAAATTGCTGCCCAGCGCCTTGTCGCCGTTGAAGAGATTCGTCAGCTTGATGTTCATTCTGACAAGGAAGAAACAACAAAAGTTGCAGACAACTTGACACCATTAAGCCAATTTGAACTTACTTTTGTGGCTCCACGAGCACCTTGAGCTTGTCCACGCTGAGATAGGTGCGTCCATTGCGCACCTGGGTGCTCGGCTTGAACTTGACCGAGAACTTGGGATTGTGCAGGGTGATTTCAGCATCGCCATCGCCTCGAATGGGCAGGATCAAAATACGTCCATCAGCCAAGTACTTGCCACGCAGCACGATTTTCGGGAAGGAGCCGTGCATTTCAAATTTGCTGGTAGCCGGATTTGTCTGAAAGCCACTGCAAGGAACAAACGAGAAATTTTGAATATTTAATTTGTTTAATTATGAATATTCAAATTCAAATTAAATTATATTTTTTAAATAATTTGAATTCATTTAAATTTTATTGATTTTAATTTTATTTAAATTTATCTACTTACACCGCTCTGTCGAACTTGACGCCGGACAAGCCCTCCACATGGACGTCGCGGAAGTTGAGCTTGAGACTCAGCGAGCCACTGCGTCCGTCCGAAATGTCGAATCGCTTGACCAAGAAGGGTTCCACCTGGGGAAAGGCGGCCGGTGCAAAGCCCGTGCGTGCATATTGACCGATCAGTGTATGGGACACACTGACAATGCACTGGGTGTCACCGAAATGACAACGCGGCAGTTCAGCAGCTAAGGGAATGAAATCAATCCATTGTTAATTAAGGCAACTCACAGACTCCGGACAAATTTGGACTCACGGAAATTGGAGGCGCCACTGGCGCCCAGTGCAAGTCCAATCAGCACAACGGAGCACAGCTGAAGCAGCATTTTTGATATTTTAAATGGAAACTGAGTTTTTTTGGTAAATCTAAAACTGTTAACGGGTCGGCTACGCAACGCGATGCGCGATTTTTGTTTTGGCGAACTCCCGACCAAGTTCAATGCTAAACTGTAAATTGGCTCTGGACAAACGCAGCCATTTATAGACTTCTTTTCAGACAGATACAGAGACAGCTCCGAAACGAGCCCCAAACGAACTGTGTGGAGTCAGCGCCAATACACTTAATAGTTTATTTATTCTTAGCTTGTCTCGAAACGAATTCGTTTCTCTCATTGTTGTTGTTGTTATTGTTGTTGTTGTACGTCGTTGTCTGCCTCTTGATTTTATTTTTTGCTTCTCATCATCACTTGTCCACACTTGTTGCCTCAAGCAACAACAACAACAATAACAGCAACATGACAAGAATATTATTAATTAATATTATTAACAGGTCCATACAGTATCACAAGAACAAAAACAAACAGCGTCAAAATCAAAAGTGATTTTTATACATTTCAATGATCGTTTCGTTTCTTTTTGTTAGCCAGTTTTGTTTATAGCGTCTTCAGGGAATTTTAGACTTGGCACACCGATCTTCTAATACCCTGGTTTATAGATTTGAATAATTGAGAATTAGACTTGATTAAAAAATTAAATCTAATTCTAATTTACAAAACAAAAACATAGAACATAATGTATTTTTGTATACGCCATACAAAGTAGTTATTATAATAAGAAGATAATCTATCTACATAATGTAGACAGTCAGGTCGCTAATTTTAACTTTTTAACATTTAATGTCTATTAAGCAAACTAAAGTTTCATGTTAAGAACGGGAATTCTCAAAATATGTATGTATTTATATATTATTTTACATAACTAGATAGGTGATTTCCTTTTCGTATACCCTTGTTGTTTGTTTGTCACTTTATTTTTTGTCTAAACTCTTAAAATATGTCTTAAACCATTTTAAACAAAGTGAAAAAAATAAATATTTGCATTTTAGTACATAAATATTATAATAAACTACTTTTTAAGTTAAACTAGTTTAAATGCATTAATTTTTAATTAAGTTAAGATAAAAATTTTAAAATTTTAGTTTAACTTTATAATTAAGAATATCTCTAGTTCGATCAGTTAATAAAATTAAATTCTGTTCCTCTTATTGATAATTTATGCCCGTAATACCAATTGAATTCATTGATCTTTTTATAGATCGATAAGTTGCAATTTTATTGTGATTTTGTTGCTTTGATTGAGCTAATGGTAATCGCTCAATAAATATTAAAAATACACAATAAATAATACATTAAGATTAATTCAATATTTGCGTTGACATCAGCTGTGCAATTCGGCAGGGGAATTAATTAGATTGAGAGATTCTACAAGGGGGGGTTTTGTAATGAAATTTCGCTAAGTGTTAAATAATCGGCCATGCAACTTTGTGGAAGTTATTTAATTGAGCTGAGATCATAATCAGGTGCTCATACTAGATTCATTAAGCCATTAAATGGAAGCAACTAAAAAGTCTATTAATTATTGATCAAGTCAAGTTAAATACATATCTGGAAGCCTAACTATACTGAGAAGAAACTGACAAAACGTGTGTGTGTCCATATAACAGCTCAAACTCAAGGTGAATAACTATTTGACAATGGCCAAATCGCATGCAAGTTGAAGAATTTCCGTTTCGCGTCATCAGCAGATCTATTTAGATACAGTCAGGCACCCCTCAAACCGACAATAGAATCAATTGGAAATAACTTTAAATTTAATAGTGATAGCGGGTGATAGACTGGTTTATCAATGCGTCAAATATTTAAAAAAAAAAAAAAAGTTGTCGCACCACCTTTTAATTTTACGGTCTCACTTTCAAACAACTGGCAAGCGAGTTGTAAACATAGCAAACCTCTACAAAAATAAACACGATTGAAAATCATTATAGCTAGAGTTTTTTGACCATTCGTCATCGGCAATTAGCATATGGTACACCTGGAACCAGAAAATAGCATGACAGCTCAGAATAGAAGCCTGCAATTTGTTTATTTACTCGTTTAATTGGCGCCAAACCATATGACTTCATACATATATTTGCATATAAATACATATATGAGTATAAATTAAGTTTTGGCATTTATTTTGTTTACAAAGTACATTCTCAGACGCTTTCGTTGCTAACATTTTCTGTTTTGATTTGCAGACTTTAAAAACAAAAGAAGATTTCCAAAATATTTTATGAATGCATTTGCATAAATTTGATAAGGTGTTTACATTTACATTTGTGAAGTACATCATGACTTGGACAAAAATTGCTCTTTAGAAAAACCGGCTCAAACATTTTTAAATAAAATTAAGTTTTTTAAATAGCTGTAAAAAAATTGAATGAGTAAAATCCCTTTCTTTTCGTCTTTCTTTGCAATTTGAAAAATAACAGATTTCAAGAGAAGAGTGGCCAGACAGTTGCGAAACGACAAGCAGCCTGGCCAGATGTTCGATTCATATAGCAACGTAGGTCGGACCTAATTCTGGTCGGCGCGCAATTTAAATGTGACTTTAGTATCGCTAGTAAATATCGATATAGTATCGATATCGCTATATCGCAGCCCTAATCCAACACTACCCTTTTACAACACTAATGGAATGCCGGCTGCCTCATTTTTTTTTGCCAAGGCTGCCACATAATTTGTTTTGTTTTTTACAAATTTTGTTAGAAACGCCGGAATAACGACGTCAGAGCTCACACAGAGTTGGGATTAAGTCGAGAATCAACGGATCCACATATATAAAAAACAAGAACGATGCACATTTCCACCATATGCACAGTATTAGCTGCTGGCTTGGCGCTTGGCTGCCTGCAAGCTTCGGCGTCCGAGCCGTTAAACAATACCGATGAGGAATTCGTGGCCACTAATGAGTGGCAAGTGCTACGCGAAGGTTTCTATTACGTGTACCAATGAACCGTGTTCCATGCAACAATTAATGACAATCAACTTTCTTTCAGGTCAGGCCATACCAAAGGGACTGCATGTGCGCATTAATCTACAAACAGGCGTTAAGGAAGCTAAATTACTGGATGAAAGCGAACGTGGCACCGCTTTGCAGAGCACAGCCGACGATACGGAACAGTCGGAATCGAGTAATAAGCCGCTGTCCTTGGAGTACAAGGCGGACATCATTGAGGAGTCGGTGCGCAAGGTAAAGGAGCATCGCAGTTACGCGGAGCTGCGCAAAACCTACAAGGACTTTCAGAAAAACTTTCAAACGGATGGAGAGCTGATCATGCAGCTGGTGGAGCAGTACCGCAACTTTAGCAAGACGCCGTTGCAGTCAGAACTGAAGCTCAAGCTTAACGCACTGGAGAATCTCGAGTATCTGCTGCATCAAATTGATAATGCACTTGTGTTCATTGATGGTGGCGGACTGGACGATGTCCTGCTCCCAATTGTTGTCAACGATACCAACACGGATCTACGCATTTCTGCCATGCGTGTGCTGGGAGCTCTGGCAGGCAACAATCCCAAGGCACAAATTAAGGTCTTTGAAAGCAATTTTGGCTCTCATCTGGCACAAATCCTTATGTCGTCGACCAACAGTGCGGAAATATCCTCTGCATTGCATGCATTTGGTACGCTATTGCGAAAGTTTCCATTGGCTCAGCAACGCGTCCTTTCCACCTCAGGCACACAGGCTCTAATTGGCGTCCTGAAAAGCGCTGACGTGGAACTGCGCAACAAGGCCAAGGTCGTCACACTGATAAGTGATTTAGTGCTAGAGAAGCGTTCAGTGCTTGAGGCGAGCAGAGATTCACCAGATGCCGCCACAATCCTAGCACAGTATGTGGTCCTAGAGCTGGAGTCCTGGCTGGAAACACACGGCTACTGTGCTTCACTTGAGGGAGTGCTCAGCCAGGACTATGTGCAGCTGATCGATCAACCGGAAGCTGTGGAGCAGTTCACAATTGCCATGGAGAGCACAGATAGTCTTTGTCAGCCAATCTGGTCCAAGAGTCCTGCCCTACGACATGGACTGCTCACCATACGCAATAGATTTTCGCACAGCGAGGATGAGTATCGATTGGAGTTATCGCAGGCTCTAGCCAAAGTGTGTGGTCTATTCTACGACAAGAACAAGCACACAGAGCTTTAGATCAGAGGTGGGCATGCAAGCGGGAGCCAGCGGCTGCTAACGAATTCAGATTGGTTTAGATTATAGTTTAGAAATTAACTAAGTTATTCTTATACTTAAAGTGTTGAACTGATTGCTAAGCATTTAGAAATGCCAAATTCTTGCAAGTTTCAATTTAAATATAAATTTATAAATGTAAACTTCCTCATTTATTTCAAGAGTTCTTGTGACCCTATCCAAATTAAAGCTCAATCGAGCATAATCGACCAGCAGGTCATAAAGTAAGCCAAAAGTGTTGCCTATCAACAGGGAAAGCAAAAAGCGTTGAAAGCATGTCCCAAAAACTACTCAAAAGTATGCGAAAGGAAGCAAGTAACTGTACAGGAAAGGAAAAGAACCAACTACCCAACAGGCATCGTACAATTATGTGGTGGTAAGGGATAAGACGTAACGATGTCGCGTCCAGTTTTGAAATTACAGCAATTAACGGCATGCACATGCAAATGCAATGTCACTGAGTCATGGCATGGACATGGAGTAAAGTGGAGTGAAGTGAAATGACAAAGGAATGGAGCAACAAAAACCGGCTCGGGAATTGTTAGGACGCCTTGGTTGCCAGGGAATGGAATTGCAATGTAAACAGAGAGCATCAAACAACGCCCCTTCTCTCCCGACTCAGTGAAGCGGAAAGCAACACAGAAGCAGGTGAATCCAAAGTTAAGGGTTCGCCGAGAACTGACAACAAACCAAACGACACCAGTAACATAATAATACTAATAATAATAGTAATGATATTACTCATAAGAAACAGTAGAAACAGAGCTTATGGCTTTACATATGAGTACACTCCAATCTCGACTGAAACTGCTCCATTGAGCGTCGCAATTTGAGCAATTTGAGCTTGGGCGCGTGCGCGTAGTCGCCATGGTAGTCGGAGTATCTGCTTTCAACCACTGTTAGTCAGTGCTTTGTTGTTGTCTTTTATTTCGTTATTGGACCCTGTACTTGCAAGAACAAAAGGTCTATTAAATTTGCCAAAACCAAAATGTATGGTTGTTTCAAAATCTTAGATGTTTTTTAAAAATCTCTTCGCTAGCATTTTGTATAGTTTTTTGAAAACTGCAAACAGTCACTGTTTGTATGAAAATGAAGAAAAAGTGCTTTTTTTACAATTTTTAAAAAATTATAAAAAATACTAGAGAAGAGATTTTTAAAACCTTTTTTACAGTCACTATTAGAATTGTTTGAAGGTTTTTTTTGCATCCAAACATTTTTAATGTAAACCCGAGGGAAAAAGTTTCGAAAGTAGACCTTTACAAAAATTTAAAATTTTCAAAGGGTACTTAATGGGTTAACTAAAGGTTTGTAGCATTCAAACGGTTCCTAAGCTTCGTACGTTTTTCCTATGGTCGAATAAATAAACACTTAAAAAAAACTCAAAAAACCGCTCTCTTATGGTGTCCGGTTTATTTGTCCGCTACTGTATTTCTCAGAGTCTATAAGAGCTGGAGATACCAAACTTTCTATGTAGCTTGCTTTATATCCTAAGCATATAATTGTCGAATTTTGGATCTCGTAAAAAAACTATCGTGTTTATCAGTGTTTAACATGACTTAAAAGTTTTTTTTTTATATTTTCCTTACAATGTTTGTAATACTCATTTTAAATATTTTGTATTCAAGACACAGGGTCTCTTACACTCGAGTGTGCTCGACTGCTTAACTTCCCTACTAGTTTTTGAGTTTTTTATTTTTATTTTATGAAGAGCTTAAATGGAAACGCTTGACGAGTGATGTGGAAACATTTTCAACACAACAACAGAAACGAGTAAAAGCAACATCAACGGCAACAGCAACAACCCAGACCCAGAGAGTCTTCAGACGAGACTGCCACTCCATATACATATATGACTATACGAAAGCATATGACCAACTACCTACAACAATAATAATAACAACAACAACAACAAGAGTTGAGGCAAACGCACCGGCATTACAGGCTGTTGCTGTTTTACTCGTATGTTGGTGTTGCTGCTGCTGTTGCCGCTGTCCGTTGTTAGGGGGCATTCCCTGCTTTGGCAACATTATGGAAAATCAGTTTGTGTTTGGAGCGTCGTCTGGCCGCATGTGTAGTACCGAGTAGTTGAAATAAACTCTGTAACGGATCGAGTGAATAACATAACTGCATATAACCCCTAACTTTGTGAAGTGAATCTATTAATTAAATTCCAAAAAGAGTGTCATTTAAACGCGTCTTAATTTATCAGCCAATTCGCAATTTTAAACAGATTCTGTTTTTGACTTAACTTCTTAAATGAATTGTGAAAAATAACTATTTGAAATTCGAATTTCTTAAGAATGTTCAAATTCGATTCATTTAATATTTAGTTGTTCCCATTCACAAAAAGCGGACGATCACTTTTTCACATTCCGTCGAAAATCCAGTGCACATATTGGAAAATGTAAATAGGTTTTTACACAGGTGAATGACTTTTTCAGTGCGCTTCCGCAACTTCCGGTCCAAAGCGTTTTCATTTTCGCCCAACAGTGGACAGTGGTCAGCGGCAATTGTTGTTGTTTTTGTTGTCTCCTGGCATGCCATAAATCTGGTTGGCCACAAGGAAGCCCACTCTGACCGAGACTCGTCCTGACTTGGGTGCAAAGCAAAGTTAGGAAAAGCGGTAAAACGTTTGTACAAATATGCGAACAAACCGGAACCAAGGAAACAACAACAACAACAATAGAAAATGCAACACAAACAATGTCTGTTGTTGGCCACGTTAAATGCCGCCAATTCCAAATGGCAACCATCAGAGAGAGAAACAATAATACGTATAAGAACAACAACAAAGGGAGCATTTTTTCGGCACACCCAAGTTTTAATACCCTTGCTTTAATACCCTGTATTTACTTTTGGACTGATCGCTTCAATGATTGTACCTATATGATTTAGAAAGCCTAAAATGCCAAATTTAGTCATGATAAAAATTCAACGAAATATAAAAATAAAATATAAGCTTTATTCATTTTTGACTGATATAAAAACAAAAAATCTCAAATAAAGATTAAGCTTTTTAACATTTTAAGAAGAATGAAGTAATTTTTAGTTAACTTGAGGTCTAGTAATGTCGATATGAGACTAAACAACAAACAACAACACACAAAACACTCGGTATACAGCTGTTTCAAGAGATTCAAATCTCTATCATCAGTACAGTTGCGCTGACTTGACCAGTGATCCAAGCCTAATGTCATCTTTGAAACGCCAGAACCAGTTGTGAATTCTAAGTCTCACAAAGTGACAAAGATTTTAAGATTTTTGTTCTTATTTTAAGAGAAAAAGATCTAAGCTCTAAAATTTTTATTCTTATATTAAGAACTTAAGATTTTTTTAGAACATTCTTAGTTTTAGTAATTTGGTTCAAAAATAGTCTTATATTAAGCACAAAATATATAAGATGAATGTTCTTGATTTTAGAAAGAGGCCTTTTTTTAAGTGTAGAAGTTCAATTTTAGCTAAACTTCTTAAAACACAATCTGTGAAATTTTTTGAGATATTTCAAACAAAGAAAGTTTTCCAAAACAAAAGTTTGATTATCTGATTAATGTTTTTGGTCTGTTTCAAGGTGGATTAATAAGGTGATGTATTCGTTTGACGTTCCCTCTTTTTTCGGGGCACAAACGTCATTACGAGAGCATTTTCTATATATCTATCTCTCTCTCTCTCAGACTAATTTTGACAGATTTGCCCCGAGAGACAGCGAATACATCACCTTGTTATTAATCCACCTTGGTCAGTTCCAAATAAAAGCGATCAGTACTCAGAATCATTCAGATAGCTTTTTAACTGAAAGACAGAAAAAAAAACATTTCAAATTCGATTTCGCTTAAATAATATTATATATGTATATATAAATGATGAGTACTGAAATGCGTTACATATTTTGTGACCAAATTATAATGCCCTCTGAATGGGGATGACAACAAACACAGCAACAAAAAGGCAAATAACTAGATGAAAAAGTGGAAGAATATCACGGTTGACATATGTGCGACATTTATGGCACAAGACGAAACTGTGGTCGGGTTCGGGAGGTCGGGCTAATGTTCCAGTTGCTTTGGTTTCTGTGTTAAAATGTTTTGTCTAACTAATAATCTTGTAATAATCTAGACGTACCTCTCCGTCTCCGTCTCTTTCGGTCTTGTCTCTGACACTCGCTGACAGACGTTTAGCGAAAGCAACCTGCCTCTTTCTGGGTCGTATCGCCTTACAGACCCAATTTAAATATTATACTCGTACTTATATCTCTTGACAATCACACCAGGTGCTGGGAAAGTCAAGAAAAACTATAAATTTCATATGTAAAACGTTTGTAGTACATCAGAGATATGAAAGGACTGAAAAAGCAAACTTTTCCGTGTGTGAATAAGTGAAAAATTGCATGCGATAAAAAGTACAGAAATCAAAAATAAAAGAAAAGAATGCAAATAACAAAAAATATGCTATTTCAATATTAACAAGCTTTAAACTGCAAGTAATTAAATAAAAGTGAAAGAGAAAATAATAACAATAATATAATTAAGTCACTCGAAATATGCTTAATTATAAAGTGAGCCAACTCAAGAAAAGATCTGTATGATCCTAAAAGTTTTGTTATGGTGCTTTAAAAAATTAAAAATACAATTCGATAAAGAATTTCAACAAACAATGGCGCACAAAATGTGGATAAATTCATATTGCTTATACTATGCAATATTCGGAATATTATGGATGACGCGTGGTAAGTACAAAAGTTTCTATATCTTGAAAAACAATGAAGTTACATTTAATTTTGTTTTTAAAAAATATAAAGTTAAATTTAAAAGCTTCGGATAAATGTGCTCTTGTTTAAGTGTAATACTTCAAAACATAGTTTTAAAGTAAAGTATGTTGGTATTCTGATATTTTAAAAGCAAGTTGAATGGAATTTGTGCGTTACTTTTGCCTGATAATTGAAACAAACAAAGTAATTAGTCGCATGTAACCGCATATTACCTTAAAAGTAAAAGAGACAAACTGAAAAATGGTGAAATTCCAAGCTAAATGACGTCGTGTAGGCTCAATAAATTTAATTTTAATAAGAGAAAAGCTACCCAGCGACTACTATCTGCAAGAAAGACTCGAAAACACGTCAACACGGCGTGTTCTGGTCCAATGATTTATGACGAATAAAAGTATTTACGTGACTTACGGCTGAGCGGAACGTAACCAAAGCACTTCAATAGAGGGTCTAATATGCAAATGGGGTTTTCCTTTTCTGGAACTACCATGCTCGTAGAAGCGGGAATGCGTACTTCTTCAAGTTATTTACAAACTGTTCTAGTTTCAAGTTCCACTTAGTGCATTAATTTCAGTTCATTACATTACATTGTCATACATCACTGATTGCGATCATCATAAGAAGAATCTCGGGCAACTCGTAATTTTAATGGGTTTGTCACAGTTCTTTACCGGTTCGTCGAGTCGAGTTGACCTGTGTCAGAAATTGATTGCGAAATTTTCGAAACGATGCTTACGATGCTTAACCAAACAGAACTTATAGAGTTTTGGAAAATGAGAGAAACAACATGAATATTATTGCAATTTTAAAACCACAAAACTAAACCACAAATTCAAATCAAAAGTCTGCTTCAAATTTACGTGGAGCGAAACATTTCATTTTCACGAAAATCATCAAGCTGAACGAAAATTGTTATCAAAGAAAACCAAAACAAAACCGATTGCATTCGTACCACCACAATGAACAAATTTGTTTTTTGAACTTTGTTTTCCTTTTATTTCTTTTAGGGTTCAACATTTCTCTACCCCCAACTAACCAAGTGTATCTCTTACTCTATTTGTACCTTCTCTCTCCTCATACAGGTGTTTGTTGTGGGCGGCTTTTGATATTTGACTAAAATTTGTTTAAAAAAAAACCACAAACTAACTTTCATTTAGTTACTCACTTTATTTTACGCCATATCTTTGCAAAAACAAACAAAAATAGAGTTAAATGAAAAAAAAAAAACAAATTTATGTAATAGCCTCATGTGTTTTTCTTCACTCTCAATTTTATACCAGCCAACTGCTTTCGCGGATTTACGCTTCAGATATTTGAACTTATGGTGAATTTTATCTTGTTGTTTTTTCTGGTGACTCCAATTAGTTGTGCATTATGTAAAATCAAAAACTAATTAAGGTTTTACGACTTGCAGTTACGCAATTTTTAGGAGTAATTAATTAAAACTAAAACAAATAAAAAGAATGTATAAAAGTAAAAGATTTTAAAATCTCGCATACTGGAAATGGAATTTATTTATTTCAACTCTTAAATTCTTTCTTAATATGATAACTTAAAGATACAAAAATATATCTGAATTTCTATCTGAATTTCCATTTTTAACTATAGTTTATTGTACACGTATTACCCATAAATTCCCTATACTTTATTTTTTTGACAGCTTCACTTTCCTTTTTCTTATGCAGTTCTCGTAAAATACAGTTTACGTGCCATATCAGCAAATCTTAAAGAATTTTGGCACGTTTAATTTTAAACTATGAATTAATCCAATTTCCTTCAAAAAGAAAGTCGCATTACGATATTATCATACGGATTGCCCAATGTCATAACTATTAACCTACAATAAAGATCTTGAAGACGAGTCTAGAAGATTTCACCATAGCTGTCAGTCATTCATCCGCCACCACTGAGATGTGTCCACCGCTCAGCCATAAAGAGAAATTCTCGTCAGGGTCACAATGTGAACCTCAGCATTTTGCTCTTGAAACCACTTACCAGAACGTTTAAAAACATAACACAAATACGTACTTACCACTTACTTATGTGTTAACTCTGTCAGTAGAACTAGTTGTTATTTTAGAAGAGAACTAGAAAAAATTACAAACTATAACCGGAACACTTTATGGGAAACAACTGTACAGCTCTGTTATTCTTTTATTCACTTTTAATTTATTTTTTCGAAGTTACTTAAAGGTGTTATGTCATGTTCTCATGGGTAATTGAGTTTCGTAAGGAGCGTATTATGTTTTCTAGACTGACATATACGTCTTCAATTTTCATCTACTCTTTTATGCAAATTTAAACCATGAGTTGAAAGTTTTCAATATTGTGAGTATGTGTTGGCCTAGACTCCAGATGAGAATATATTTGTACAGTAGAGACAACAGACTCTCATAGGATCAGTCAGATATCTTAAGGATCAGTCCACAGTTTCAAAATAATCTTTGAATTCTATATTGAATAGTTATATATGATTTATTCATAAACAACTGTTCAGAAAATATTTAATTCTTTTAGAAATTGGAACCATTTGTCGATCTTTCTTTAAAGAAAAAATTCACTATAAAGAGATATTTAAATATGTGATAAAGATATATTCTGTAATTATAAATATATATATATATCGTAAGCCTATAGATATAATTTTAAATAGAAAATATCTCTTCATAATGAAGTTTTTCAAGTTTTTATTCAGCACTTTGAATTTTTAAATTGCTTCCAGAACATCATCAGTAGCTTTACTAGTAATTTTTATTTTAATTATTGTCTCTTCATGTGCAATTTAAAATTGAAATCAAGTGTTTTAATCCGCTTGCGATTTGAATCACATGGAAATTTGCGTAAACTGAAAATTGTTGAATGAACTCAATGCACAGTAACACAATTAAATACTGGAGCTTGTCCGGAAACGCGAAATCAGCTGAGATGTGAAGGCAAAGCAAGCGAATCCTCAGTCCATGAATCATGCACTCACCAAGCGGGCAAGTCCAAGACTGCCCATATAGAGATACATATGTATGTATGTATGGAGTGGCATGCGGCATGTGGCAGGTGGCATGTGGCAGGTGGCAGGTGGACTTCAAAATAAAACTGAAGCAAAAACAAAGCTTGGACTTGGCAGACAGATTGCAGTGAATCGTTTGCCAAAGAGTGAGAGATAAACGGAAGCTTAGTAGAGCGCAACGAAAGTACAAATAAACCTGTCCCGCGATGGACAGTGTAACACACTGCACACTGGTCTGGGGCGATTTAGCTGCAACTAATTGCTCGAAATAAAAAGATAAATAAATAAAAGCAAAACGAAGCAAATAAAACATAGAAAAAGCAGAAAAAGTAAAGCTGAAAGGGAGAGAGCAATCACATTTTCACTTTGGTTCTATTTTCTTTTCCTTTCCGTTGCAGCCGCAAATGGAGCGATACTGGACTCCAGATGTTACTTAGAGGGCGGCGGCTCAGCTGAAAGTTTTCTAGCCACTGAGGATCTCGCTGTGGGCTCCATCATTGGCAAACTGCGCATTAATGGCGATCCCGATGCGGACACCGGTGACATCAATCTCTCGCTGAGGGAGAAGAATGCACCTGTTGCGATTGTGGCGGGCACCAAGGACTTGGCCCTCTCCGTGGAGCTGGACAAGGAGGGTCTGAGGGGTCCCTCCTCCATCTATGTGAATGTCATCTGCGTGCGAAGGCGTTCAACGGATCCGGTAAGCTACTTTAACAACTTGTATAATATTTTTAATTCTGAATATTAGCCAAAATATTGCAAAAAAATGCTTGAATATTTTTATATATTCAAGAGCATGTTAAATGTTTTTATTGCCTTTTTTAAATATTTTTAATCATGATAGCGTATACAATTCCTTACAAAATCGCCACTACTTTTCTAAATATTTATTTACTTTTGTAAATAATTGTAGTCCAAAAATTCGTTTTGCAATTTTCTAAAAAAAAAATTTTATTTCAATTCATTTAAATAAATATTTCTCAGACGTTGGCAAATATTTAAATAATTAAAATTTTCAATAAATCATTTTTTTTTTTAATGAGCCGGTATTAGAGATCTTAAAATGGGTATCCTTATACGAAATCCGAAGCTGTTTTAAGGAATTTTAAAAAAGAGGAAGAAAACCAAGAATAAAATTTTAGGAATTTTAAATTTGGAAGATCAAATTTGGAATCATAAAATAGGAATTTCAACTAAAAAAAATACAGAGTATAAAATTATGAAAAAAATTAAGTTAATTTAAATTCTTTTAATAAGTAATATTAAAATTTTTAAAATTCCTGATAAAAGAGCAAGATGAACAAGACATTAAGATTATTCAAATTTACGCTGGAGATAGGTCCGAAAAAAAAACAATCAAAATATAAAGGGTATACAACCGTCTTAAATCGGTTCTTAATACATTCGATCAACACAAAGATGAAAAAATTATTTATTTTCTTTGCTTTTCCAATTTTTGTCTTCCTAATTTTGGATTCCTAATTTTTTTCTCCGAATTTTCGTATTATGACCCACAAATGACAATACTTCAATAGGAACTCCCATCAGGTTCAATCAATCAAAACCTAGTGACCATTTTAATTAACCCACGCCATGGGGTTGACTCTTGGCCATTTTCCTTTTCCTGGAACTCAACTTCTTGGCCGCATTCAGCACCCGCAGAACTTTCTTACTTTCGTGCGGTCTTCTCGGCCAATTCGTAATGGGCAACCAATTAACCTATATCGAAGCGGGTTCCACTGCCCTGCCCTCATCTTCCCTCTTGCCTCTCCTCCTCCTGATCCTTCTCCCGTGGCCGTTGGACGTTGGATGTGCGTGATGTGGCGCCACCAAATGGGGTGGAAAGGGAATCTCGATACAATGTAAGGGTGCAAGTTGTTAAATGAAATTGGGTAAACACGATTCGGAATGTTCACACTCCCAATGGAGTAGGATTGGAGAAGGAACTATAGAGAAGTTGCGGCTATTTCTTGTACTCTATAAACAATTGAAAACTTTTTAGACAACGACGCCTATTTCAATTTTAGAATCAACAAAACAAAACAAAACAGAACAGAAGCCAACTTAACTTTTACTTGAAGAAGGAGCTCGTCCTGTGCTGGAGGTGGTGAGAAGGAGCTCGTCCTGTGGTTAGCCCGCTTAGACGTCTGGGGCCCATAAATTAGCCATTAGTGCTTCCGGGGGTGCCTTTTTTGGGGGTTGCTCCAAGCATTTGAACATGCAAATCTATGCAGTGTTTTATGGCCAGGTGGGGAGTTCAGGCGGGAGGAGGAGGAAGAGTCCTTA
Source organism: Drosophila quinaria (assembly GCA_035047525.1). Classification (NCBI taxonomy): domain Eukaryota; kingdom Metazoa; phylum Arthropoda; class Insecta; order Diptera; family Drosophilidae; genus Drosophila; species Drosophila quinaria. Next base: position 147,958 of record JAWNPO010000257.1, on the reverse strand, counting down.
GCCGTTGGCGCTTTGAACTCAGCTTGGGGTCAGTGACCAGTGGATTGTTTGCCCGGCTTTGGATGAGGTGTTGTGTGTGTCTTTGTGTGTGTGTGTGTGTGTTTATCTAACTCAATCACTTTGGCTCCTCCTCGTTGCAGAGCTTCGTCATTCCCGTCAATGTTCGCGTCACGGATGTCAACGATAATGCACCGCAATGGATTGGCACTCCATATACACTGACCCTATCCGAGGTGACGGTGCCGGGCACACGAATACTGCAGGGCGCCCGGGCTGAGGATGCGGATCAACCGGGACCCTTCTCCACGGTCGAGTATCAGGTGTTGGCCGGCCCCTATGCGGATCTGGTGCAGTTCCTCAATCCGCTGGAAGGCACGCTGGTGCTAAAGAAAGCGCTGGACTACGAGCAGCTGCAGAACTTTACGGTCAAGCTGCGGGCCCAGGATCAGGGCACTCCGCCACGGCACTCGGACACGCTGCTGCGCGTGGTCATCACCGATGCGGACGACCAGAATCCCAAGTTCCAGCGGGAATCCTATAGTGCCGAATTGCCGGCAGATGGTCGAGCTGGCGAGTTGCGCATGCGTCCGGAGCCGCTCAAGGCCGTCGACCAGGACGAGGGCATCTGTGCGCCCATTCAGTACACCATTGTGCAGTCCCAGGACGCCAAATACTTTCGGGTGCATCCGCACAACGGCGTCATCACGCTGCTGACACCCATTGGCTATGCAGATCTGACCCACGGCGCCACCCTGGTGGTGAAGGCCACCCAGATCGATAATCCGGATCGGTATGCGCTGACCACGGTGCAGCTGACCCGGCCCGGCACCCACAGCGACCTCAGCAGCCTCAGCTTTGTTCAGAAACGTTTCGTCATGCGCATCCGCGAGGATACGGCTGTGGGCAATCGGATCCTGGCTCTGCCCACCAATAAGCCGGGGAAGCACTTAAAGTACACCATTGCGGATCCAATAAATTCGCAGTTCTTTAGCGTGGGATCGCTGGGGGAACTGGTGCTGGCGAAGCCACTGGACTACGAGAAGATGACCAAGCACGAGTTCCAAGTGATTGCCAGCGATGGATTGACCAACAGCACCTCCGCCGAGGTCACGCTGGAGGTGATCGATGTCAACGACTGGGAACCGCGCTTCCGGGAGACCCACTACGAGTTCATGGTGCCCAAGAGCGTAAGTGTATTCCCGGATCCAGATCTCTAGAGATGCCGATCAGGCATTAAAACCGAAACGAATATCGGTTTCAGTTATGGTTTTGGTTATGTTCGCATTTAGGTTTTCGGTTATCGGTTACGCTAAATCTTTGAATTAAAGTTTCGAAACGGTGAACCGGTTTTTTTATGTTCCGGTTTTGAAATACCGGTATGGCTTTGGTTCACAAAACCAAATGTTTGTGCAAAAACGTAGTTATAAAAAGGAATAACTTTCTTAATGTTTCATTCACACATTAATTACAAATATTCTCCAGCATAACTACTTGTTAATAGGATATATATACGTATAAATATTTAATAAAAATTACCAGCAAAAAATAAAAAAAAGAATTCTTCAGTTTGATGTAGTTTAGTTACATTTAAACAATTTTAATATTTCATTTAACGAATTTATTTTATTTGTGCTTATTCAGTGCTATGAAAATTCGATCATGAACATTAATATCAAAAATCAAATTTAAAAATGAAAAATAATTATTTTTGTTGGATGCATGAAAAACCGAAATTAAACCTTACAAATTATAAGGTTTCGGTCAAATGAAAATTTTTGTTCGGTTACGGCTTCAGTTACTGTTTTAAATTTCAATCGGTTTTTACCGGTAAAAGGTTACGGTTTCGGTTAGTTTTTTCGGTTTTAATCCCTGATTCCAATTGATTTGTTGATTTCTTGCCCGTTTCCAGCAGTCGCTGCAATCCCGCACCGACTCCTTCGAGGGCGTCCTGATTGGCAAGGTGGAGGCGGCCGACGGGGATCGCAATGACAAGCTGGAGCTATCGCTGCGGGGCCAGCATGCGGGACTCTTTGAGATCGATGCGACGGGCAACATATACATGCGGCCGGAGCAGCTGCAGAGCCTCAACGAGTCCACAGTGCATCTGATTGCCATTGCCACGGACTCGGGAGTGCCGCCGAGGAGCACCTCTGTGCCCGTGAGCGTCACCATGGAGGGCCTCACCTTGGCCCAGTCCACCTGGAACCACAGCATGCTGGGCATGTTTGGCATGATCGTGGGCCTCTTCCTGCTGATCATCATGGCCCTCAGCTGCTACATTGTGCGCTCCAAGAAGCAGCGCAAGGGCGGCAGCTCGGGTGGCCTCAGCCTGGGAGGACGCAATCGTGTGCACAGCCAGGCACATAGTAGTGTCTCCTCGGCGAATCTGGTGACGCACGAGAAGCTGGCGGGCAACGGGAATGGGGCCAGCGTAACCAGCGGAGGTGTCTCTGTGCTCCACATGAAGCACGCCACCGGCAACATGACCACACTGACCAATCCCATCAACAATGGGCTGCACCATGTCGGAAGCGGTGCCAGCAGCAGCATGGCCCTTGGCAATGCCGCCAACCTGCTGGAGCGGGAACGGGATCGCGAACGGGAGCGGGAGAGGGAACGACAACGGGAAAGCTATGCGGCAACGGTGCGCAGTAAGTTGATCCTCATTACACAGTCCCGAGATTGCCCCAGCAGCCCAGAGCATTCACTATAAATAGTCTTCTTACCAGGCATCGTATCCCGCGCCTCTGCCAACGGGCAGCTCTACGAGGAGGATGAAATCGAGCACGACTCCCTCTCCCAGCATGATCAGCAGACGACGCCGGAGAACAATAACCGGAAGACGATAGCTGCTGCTGCTGCTGCCGCCGGAGGAGGAGGTGGAGGTGGAGGAGGCGTCACAACCATCACAACGACGTCCAATGGCAACGCAGCTGGAGCTTCCAATCTACTGTCCGCCTCCGATACGATGGGCTCCTCCGAAAACAATCTGACTGTCTACTTTTAGATCATGGACCCATCATCGATTGCATCTTGTAAATATTGCTGGAGCAGCAGCTCAAGTACAGTTGAATCTCACTAAAACGAACTGACGAGAACTTTTAAAGATCAAGTTCAATTAAAAGTCTTTGGAGACGTTCAACTGTAATAGGTCTAAGTCAGAGTCGTGTTTAGGTTAAAATAGGCCCACTGTACATGTAGTAGACCAAATATAGCATTGTAAACATCCAGCACCCTTAGTCCTAAGCAAGCGAATTCCATTGTACAATTTTGCTTCCCACTTTTTACGGTACTTAAGAATAAACTCTATTAAACTAAACTGTAAAGGGATATTATTTAGTTAATTATGAAACTAATCACTGCGGACGACAGTTAGAAAAATCACCAGTTTAGCGGAAAATCGCTAAGAACCTGCTAAAATTGTCACGCCCATACCTCCAAACGAAAGAAGCTACAGATATGATCTATATGTCGTTGGAAAGGTATTTTGAAGGACTTTCAGGCATACCTTAAAACTTTTTAAAGCTTTGAATATACAGGTAACAAAGATACAGGTGAATAAAAACTTCTTTAGCGATTTAAGAAAAATTTACCCCTCAAATCACTATAATATATATTTTATGAAATTCCGCGTTTTTTAGCTGTGAAATTTTGTTTGGGCAATATGTTACCTGTTAACTGAATATACCTTTTAGCTTTACACCATTGCATTATTTTTTAAAAAAAAAAATTATATGTAAAATTTAATATTATTCGTCACAAAATTGGATATCAAAAATTTTTGAGGCAAAAAAATGCTCTCGTAAAGAGGTTTTTTTTTAAGATTGAAAGATTACTTTCCAACTTTACCATCTAAACGTTACTAAAGATATTTAATGAATCTTTTTTTTTATAATATATTTTTATTTTATAATCGCTTACGGTCTAGTTCATGCCAGCATAATCTTTACAGCTTTGGTTTAATATCATGTATTGCAAAAGAACATAATATAGTATAGTTAAATAATTCGTTGATGATGATGACTTACCAACTAAAATCAGGTAAATTTCCAGAATCAAAACAAACATCAGTTGGACATAAATAAATAATAATATGATAGCTGTATGGAATACACACTGGATTGCATCATGGTCAAGGATCAAGTCATTGTATTTCTATGCATTCCTAGCTGCCGTTTCGTGTCTTTTTGCGCTTGAGTAGATTAAAATCTCCGTATTTTATGTGATTGTCGGTCAGGAATGGCACATAGAAGGCACGCAGTATTTTGTGCGATTTCTCCTGTATGAGGAATGGCAATGTCTTCATAATAGACCAGTCTTTGGTGCGTCTTGAGTAGCTAGGCTCTAGTTCTGTGTATTTGCCCTCATCAAAGTCGATTAGAAAATGACATTGATCGTAATCAAAGTACATATGCTCGTTCTCCAGATTCTGATCATTGAAATAGGGATGCACCACTTGGGTGGCATTGATTCCACCTTCGTAATAAGCGGGCAGCATGCCACGGAACTCGGATTTGAGGAAACGCAAACGGAAATTGCGAGCCGGAAAGAAGAAGCTGCCCGGATAACGATGCCAATCCTTGCCAATGCATACATTATAAATTTCATCTGCGCGATACTGTGGCGTCGTCTTGAATTGATTAAGTTCCAGCATAAGATCCATGGGCGCATGATAATTCCGATACAGGGCAAACACTCGCGACAGGCCCAACAAAGTGCTGGCTATCATCACGATAATGGCAATAAACATGCTATGATCCAAATAGTGAATGCCCGACTTGATCTTAAAGACCAGCGACTTGAAGCGGAAGAAGATGCGCTGATAGACATCCACAGTAATGGCACCGCACAGGGATATCAACGGGTATACGGGAAACAGAAAGCGTTCCTCCTTATGCGGCTGTGCAAAGAAAACCAAAAGCCAAAGATACAGCGGAGCCAGCGATATATAACGCGGAAAGTTCAGCGTCGACTTGAACTTGGCCGGTACAATCAAATAGTCCATGACCAGCATGATGGGCAGCTGCAGAGCCAGCAACTGAGAAAAAAAACATGAATTGTTAACATTATATAGAAGAAAGATAATCTAGCATATCTTACCCAAATGATGTTAAAATTCAGGAAACCATTGATGATGTAGTAGGTGAGTGGCTCAGTGCCAAAGATGTTGGGTCCGTGGCTGGTAAATACATTATACCAGACAATGTTTAGAGGCGCAAATGTCAGTTTGCCAAAGTAGCTGGTGTCGATGGCGATCATGGGCAGTGCAATCGTTGCACCAGAAATCAACGTCCACTGCACAAACGTGCGCCAATCGCGTTGCCTCAACAAGAGTTCCAGCACCAGCGGCACACCAATAAGCGCTGCAAATGGCCAGCCGAGGAGGGCCGAGATGGCCGTAAAGAAGATGGCCAGACTGTAACGCTTCTGCCACCAGGCGGCCAATGCTGAGCAGCCAAAGTACATGGAGAACGAGGATGGCAGCAACGCTGTGCTGGACACAAACATGCCCACACTAAATAGCTGAAATATCAGCCATAGGCGACCAACATGAATGCCAAACTCCTGGCATATGGATCTACAATACAATCAGATTCATTAGTAAATATACTTGCTACAAATGTCACAGCACTTACTTGTACATAAAGCGTTCCATCACCGCACAGCCAAAGCCCAGCATACAACGTACCATATAAAAGATTAGGATCGGGCTCGGATTAAATATCTTTTGATAGATCCATCCAGGCACGCCCTGGAGCAGCAGATATGTGTACGAGCGTAGGCCAAACTGTGGACTGTACTCCCAGGTCTGCAGCCCATGGCCGTTGATGATGTAGTGCAACGGTTCCCAGTAGTTGAAGGTCTCATCACAGTCCGCAATGTACGCCCAAATGGCGCTGCAGAGACGCGCACTGACAAACGTCTTGAAGGCAGTGTGAACACTTGGCATTATGGGATTAGGATTCGATTGCGTCTTGTCCGCTGACTGGGCAGCCATCGACGATTGCTTACTGCAAAGCATAGCAAATTCAAATAACAAATTTTCACTTTCATTTTAATTTACATACCGCTTCTTCTCCTTCTTGCCGTTGCCGGCTGCGATGTCGCCGGTAGTGTCTTTCTTGCCATTTAGACGTTTCGGTGGTTTCTTGGTCAGTATCTGGTTGTCAGCCTTGTTGGCATTGTAACGTGCCCGTGCCGCTGGCGGTGCCATTTTCTAGTCCGCCGTTTTCCACTCGATTTTCCGTAAAAATTGCCTGCAGTTTAGAAGCCAACGTGTGAAATTTTTATCAGCTGCCAGCTGATGCAGTATTGACAAAAAAAATGAGTTGGCAGCTCAGATAAATGGTGTTAAAGATGTACAAGGTAAGCACAATAATGGGATTCCGCAAACAGTTTTAGATTTGGTTTAGATTATTTTTAACCAACGACCGTATTTGAACACGTATTAGTTTTAGATTTCGGGAACAGCTGTTAAGCATCCTAAAAAGCATCAAATAAATATGTATTTATTTATAAAAACGTTAAATGCATAAGACATAAGAGCAGCTGTGAACAGCTGACTGAATACCATTAATATGAACTAATTTATTATTATTATTGTAAAAATCATAACATCATCATCATCATCATCATCATCTTATATATATATACAAATTTTCATACTGCTGCAATTTGTTATCAAAAAAGAAAAAAAAAAGCACATTTTATATTACAGATAATGCCGTTCTATGACGTCACATGTTCTATTTGTATGAAATTCCATTGCACTACCTTATATTTTTGCTACCATTGTAGACTTTTTGGCAACTCTACAGTCGCAGCTGTGCAGTTTTAATTTCGCAATTGCATTTATTTAGTTGCGATTGCGCTTAAAAATAAACGGTCAGAACATGTCTAAGGATGACAAGGAAAAGGTACAAATCATTGACAAGGACTTGGATCTGTCCAATGCTGGACGTGGCGTTTGGCTAGTGAAGGTGCCCAAATATATTGCACAGAAATGGGAAAAGGCACCATCGAATATGGACGTTGGCAAGCTGCGTATCAGCAAGACGCCCGGCCAGAAAGCGCAAGTGTCACTTTCACTCACACCTGCTGTGCTGGCACTAGATCCAGATGAGAAAATTCCCACAGAGCATGTACTTGACGTGTCACAGGTGACAAAGCAAACCCTTGGCGTTTTCTCTCACATGGCCCCAACGGAGGTGGCGGCGGCGGCGGCAGCAGCAGCAGCCGGCAATGGCAAGGAGAACGGTTCAGGAGCGACCGCAGCGACTTCGGACAGTGAGAAGCTGTATATGGAAGGTCGCATTGTCCAGAAGCTTGAGTGCCGTCCGATTGCCGACACTTGTTATATGAAACTGAAGCTGGACTCCATTCGTAAGGCGTCGGAGCCCCAGCGACGTGTGCAGCCCATAGACAAAATCGTACAAAATTATAAGCCAGTCAAGGATCATGCCCACAACGTAAGTCCATGTACTCTAGACATTCTATTATTTTTACTACATTATCCATATTTTAGATCGAGTATCGTGAACGAAAGAAGGCGGAGGGTAAAAAGGCACGCGACGATAAGAACGCTGTGATGGATATGCTATTCCATGCCTTCGAAAAGCATCAATACTATAACATTAAGGATCTGGTCAAGATAACTAATCAGCCGATTAGCTACCTGAAGGAAATACTTAAGGATGTCTGTGACTACAACATGAAAAATCCGCACAAAAACATGTGGGAGCTCAAAAAGGAATATCGCCACTACAAGACTGAAGAACAAAAGGACGAGGAGAAACCTAAGTCAGATGGCAGCGATTCTGAATAGTATCTCATCTCTCATCTATACACATTCAATCCAATACACTTTGTGCGTATTTAGTTAAGCGAAAAGTAAATCCAGCAGCATTTCTCTGCTCAAGTTGAATCATTAAACCATTTGTTGAATTATTTCAATTACCCCAGCGAATATGAAACAAAAATTTATAAGTTTTCAATGAATTTTTTTCATTAGCATTTGGATGCGTTTTTTCTTATACATACTAAAAAAAAAATTATTTTTTGTTTTGCACATTCATATATATGTAAATAGAAATTGTTCTGTATCAGGTGTTTAAGTATATGTAAAATGTATACGCTATTTACAAGTATTTAAAAGTTGAAAAAAAAAAAAAATTTCGTTACACACTAGGAGATCAGGTACATGATTTTTTTTAGTACTATCTGCTCAATATGATTTCCAAAATATGTGTATTGTGGTTGATTCTAGATTTCTACTATACAGATCTTGTGTTTCTGAAAAAGTGTTAAATGGGTGAAAAATGATTAAATGATTAAATGAAGAATATAAATGAATAAGGATGAAATGAAAAAATATGAAAAATTATACAAAATTAATGAAAAATTAATAAAATTTTAAAGCAAATGAAAAAAGAAAAATCAAAAAAAGTAAAGCAAATGAAAAAATTATGAATCGAAAATTAAGAAAGCATTGCGTTGTTTCAAGCATAAGGAAATCGAGCTTAAATAATACTGCGTCAAAAATTTTGGCTTAAACTACGTAAAATAAAGTAGTGCTAAGGACTGGCAGTATAGAAATTAAAATAATAATTGCATCTCACATAAACATAACTTAAAAATTACTTTTGTACATATTCAAAAAAAAAAAAAAAAAAAAATATTTTGATACATTGCTGCATTTGCCAGTTTGTCAATTGGGCTGCCAGCGCAGCCGTTTAATTTTGATGTAAGCCTGTGGAAAGGGCAGAAGAGCCCGGTGGAAAGTCTGCGGCTGCAATGAATATAATTTGCGCAATTAGAAAACTCCAAATTCATCAAGCATACACAGTACACTAAATCAGGGGTGCCACAGAAATCGCTTTCGCGTGAATTTCCCTTAAACTTTTATGAAATTCGTATCAAATTTAAGCGAAAGCGAAAGCTATTTGCTGTGGCACATCTGAATGTCTAGGACTACTGGACGAGAATATACAAATATTGTACAATAAGTTCTATGAACGTCACGAACGGAATTCAATCCAACTACACATAGAACTAAACATTGAGGCACACATTTAACCATTTAACAGACACAAGATCGCAGCATGTCCGACTGCCAATGCTACGTGTTAGACACTAACGATGCTGGCAGCGATGATATGCCAGAGTCAGAATCCTCTGCACGTGCGCTTGACTTGGGCACAGGTTTAATAAGTCTCACTGTCTTTACTTTGACGGGTTGAACGATATCATTCAGCTTGGATTTGACGGTTTGAGTTTCTGTCGGTTTTTTCGCGCCCGTCGCGTTACAACTTCGCATATTTCCAATATCATCTTCTGGATTCAGCTGCCTCCTCTCGGTGCTAATTAATTTCATTTTAAACTGGTGCATCTCAATGGGTTTGCTTTTGTCCCGATTATCAATGTTGAGCGTTACATTTCCCTGGTTTGTCTGAAATGAAATGATTAAGATAATTAACCGAATGATTGATTGATTAAACGTAAATGCGGCATCTACCAGCAACAACGAGGACAACATGTAGCAACATAGTTTGGTTGCATCTTTATCCTCCAGCACATCTGCCAGAGTCGCCTCCCCATTCCTCTCCTGACATTTCCTGATAACCTCATCATTTAAGTCCTGTATGCTAAAGTTCTGACGTTCATGCGCCGCCTCCAAAGTGGGTGCCAATCGGCGATGCCAGTCGATAATCTGCAAGATAAATATATATTTTAATACTTGAAAGTATTTCTGAATAGGATTTGATTTGATTCTCACCTTCGCGTCAGTTTCCTCATCGATGCTGTTTGAACTTTTATTTATAACATAGCTTTCCTCATTTGGATCCTCGTCTGTAGCCATTGCAGCCAAGTCCGGTCCACTTGGCTCCAATTTCATGGGTGTTGAATCGAGTTCATTGTCTTGTTGCCTCAGTGATGTGTCATTTTCCTCCTCCTCTATGGGCAACAGTTCATTATTTGCATCGCTCTGATTCATTATTGTTGTGTCCAATTCTGGAATCTCTGGCAATGTCACGTCCACTTCTACTTGCTTTGATGCTCTGACTTGTTGAATTTCTTCTATTGCATTTTGATTTGTGCCCTCATCAATATTAATATCTGCATCTGATGTTAGCTTCGCCGATTCCGCTCTCAGTTCCGCTGGATCGATCCCAGAGTCAAGGGTGAGTCGTCTAAAGCCCAGAAAGTCTATATTCAGATAGAGACAGCGAATGAATGAGAGCACTGATAATAATAATGATAATGATACTTACTTTGATCTGCATCAAATTCAGATTCCAATGATAATAGCGGAAGATTGTCAAGAGATGATGGCGATGTTGGGACCACAACTTTAGGAGCCGATCTTGGTTCTCTTGGTTCAGTTACTCGCTTGGAAGGCAGACGCTACAATAGAAATTTAAAGGATGAGTTCATGTGAAAGTAAATGAGAGCTTGATATCATTACCGCTTCCTTGAAGAGACTAAACTCATTGGGCAGCTTGAAGAGGCATTCTCTTCGAAGCTTCTTTTGTGGAATCTGCAAGATGTTTAGTTTAATATCGTAGCGCACCTCGCGCGGCACATTCACAATCTCCTCGAGCGGTTCATTGATGCCGCTGAGGGCCAAAAGTTCCTCGTCAATGCGTACACTCAGGTTGGCTTTATCGGGCACACCTGGGAGAATGTCATGCACCATAACCTTGGGCGACAGCGACTGTAGGCGCTGCTCATCCACATTATCTGCAAGAACAACACCCTCATCATCATCAGATTGAGCTGCGCAACATTTGAATGCAGCAGGCACAGCAAACCAAATACATACAAAAAGTAAAAAATAAAATAAAACAAAGTACGTGAGTCAAATGTGTCTACAAATAGAAAAAGATTAACAAAAAACTTAGCCTGATTTCATGCGACGAGTCCGCTTAAAAACTGCGTGCATTTTAGTTTACCTGTGCACATCATATTGCTCGAACTTTCCATGCCAAGACCCGAATCAATCTGTATGTTGAGGGAAGAGGCGCCTTCCTTATCAACGGGCAGATTCAATTGTGTCTCTAATAGCTGACTGGACTCGTTGTTTGCCAGCGTGCTGCACAAGACGGGTTCATCCATTTGGCTGTCGTCGAGGAGCATTTCAGCCGATGTCTCTGCCAGTGCCAAGGCCTTAAGCGGGTCACTCAGCACCGAGTCCACTGAGATTTGTGCAAGTAACGATTCTCTCCTTGTTGTATCCTCCTCCTCACCGTCTGTGTGCCTTCTTTTATTTGGCGGCTCTTCCGTGTCTTCCAGCAATCGTTTCTGTAGATTTTCTGCTTTCAAATCCTCATCCACATGCACTCGTTTGGCCTTTACATCCTCCTCATAATCCATTGCGCGCTTCTGTCCCGTTTTATCACCATAGCGTGAGGCCAACATTTGATTCTCCAGGGCTATATATTCATCTAGATACTCCCTGTTGGTCATATTCTCGTTTAATGTTTCCGACACGTCCACCTGATTCGTATTCACATATTCCTTGATCAAACTGAGACGTTCGAATGGAATGTCCGGCAACAGGGTATTGTATCTGGGCTCCGGATGGTACGTAAACAACTTGTAGTTCTTTTTCTCATCCTGCTCATAGGGATTATCTGGGTCTATGATGGGCTCATGCTCCCACAGCTTGGCTGGCGTATGCTCCTGATACAAGTGCTCGATTGTCCGATTTCGATTCTTATTTGTCTCAAATCCGACCCGACTGAAGCGCTTCTCATCCGACATTGTTTTGAACTTTTTTGGTTCCATCTTATAGCTAAATGGATCGAATTCCATTTGCGTTAGCTTCTTGGTGCGACGCTTGCGCGGCTCCGTCGGCTTTTTAGCCTCATTGGTATTGCTGTTTAGAGAAAAAGAGTTGGAAAGGACATTAATTAAGAGCTAATAAATTTTAAAAAGAAAAAAAATTTATATTGATAAAATTAACATTTAGTTTCAAGCGATTCAGAAAAATGTGCAAGAAAAGGAAGTGAGCCGGTGAATGTGATTGTGAGGGGAATGACAGAATCGCCGATAAGCTTTCCCATGATAAAGTAACCTATTGAGAAGTGCTTCAATCGAGCGAACCCGACTGTAAGAAACCCTGTGCGTTTATAAAATAAAAATATACATGATAATCGTTTCGTAATAATTTCGATTTGCATTTTTTTTTTTAATAATTTGTTCATACAGAAAAACTATCAGACTGATGCTTATCAAGAATAAATGATTTTACAGTTTATGAGAACTGGCACTCCCTTTTCTATCTGTTGCATACATTTCGACAAACTCATAGTACTCTTGGCACAGGGTATAAAAGAAATGCAGCAGACAGCATGGCGACGACGAATGAATCAAGAATGACAACTCTTACTGTTATTTGAACTTACCCGTTATTGTTGTTGTTCTCAGCCTTTTTGGGATCTGCAATGAGCAGCGCTTCGATCTGTTGCTCCACCACTTGATACATGAGCTCCACACGGTCTCCATAGATTTTGCTGCAATATTGCAGCACGTTGCCCGCGGCGGCGACAATCGAACGACGCGGCACTGTCGGACAGGAGACTTGGCGCAAGAATTCATCCATATACTAAAAGAAAATATGTCATTAGTTTTTTAATTTGTAAATAATTTAATGCCACTTACATAGCTCAGTGAAAGCCGTAGATCGGTGGAGAAATCCGTATTCTTGGAGACCTCCTCCAGCAGCAGAAGCAGCGTTGACAGGCTGGGAGACTCATTGTAGGCTAGAATGGATTTGGCCACATTGGTGCCGGGCCTACTATTTGCAATTTCCCGTAGATTTCTCTTCACATCACTGGAACTGGCATAATCTGTAAAAAGACATAAATCATGATTTGTTTATCTTTTGTTATTTTTTTTATTTGTGTTGCTTCTTCTCGTATATATCGCTTGTAAATTAAAATAACTCTGACTTAATCACCATAACATGTGCCCGCGCCTTGACTTAGCCACAGCCCCGGGCGCTGCGAGTTCATCTCAAGAGAGCACAAAAGCAACTGACCAAGAGAAGAGCCAATACGATCTTTTCATACGCAACGCACCAACAACAACACGTGTGTGCAGACACGCATATACGCACCCACACACACACACCACACACACACTCATAAACACATACTAGACAAACCTATACGAATATTTGTAAGTAGCATGTAACGCAAAACTGGCGCCACATTTATTAAATGCAATTCAACACTCACCGTCTTCATTATCCGAGTCCATTTTACTGTTCCTTTAGCGGTGATAACGAGTACTAAAAACAAACAATTACAGTTTGTATATTTTTTCCGGAATTGTGTGCATGCTTCTCAATATACATACATACACATACACAAACACAAACACAACGTAACATGAGGCACGCCAACCGTTGCGGGCGTCAAAAATGGTGGCACTAAATTGCTTCACTTGCTGCAAAATATGTTTATTAATATTTCCAAATTATTTTCATTTATATTTTCTATTTCGGAAATTAGAAATGGCGCGAACCTTGTTTTCTTTTCAATTAGCTCTATATATATGCATCTTATGTACTTAAGATTTTGTTTTGCTCTCTCTTTTTCCGAAGCAGAAATTTACTCACAGGGCTGAAATGGTATGTATCTCAAGCCGCAATAAAGCGAAATGAACTAGTGCTTCATGCGATAGGTTCTACATGATCTGGTCACTCTTTTATTATCTTTTCCAAAGATCTGAAACTAAATTAAAATCGAGACTAAAAGTATTACTGAATGATAATGTAAAATAAGTTATTAATAAAAACACTTGCTTTCCTTTTCTTTCCCTTAAAATAACAAAAATAAAGTTAATTAAATATATTACATAAATTAAATTCATAATTTAAAACTAGCAAAATTGAACGTGAATTGAAATTTAAATAATACTTGTAACAAAATTTTAAATATTAATTAAATATGTAAAATAAAATTATTAAATTTTTCAAATAGAGCGATTCTCGACTCCAGTTCGATGACACTAACTCAATGCAACTCTGACGTACATGGTTGCTTATGTGTAGACTTTAACTCAGTTTGGCGTTTCACAACAAGTCTCCAATTTCTTTTCGGTATCAAAAACTAAGCGCTCAACATGGGTCGTATGCACGCTCCTGGGTAAAATATGCTTATAATTGTTAAAATTAGCAAGAATTCATTGTTAAATGTGCCTGCCTAATGTACCAAAGTGATTGCAATATTGTTATTACGGAAAACAGGCCATGAAGGCAAGCACATGTTGCCAACGAAAACACTTGCTGTTGTTGTTGTCGTCACCCTCACTCAGCAACTCTGACAATATCATTTATTTACAGCAAGGGTATTTCCCAATCAGCTCTCCCCTACAGACGTACGGTTCCATCATGGCTGAAACTTAACGCTGAGGATGTCAAGGATCAAATCAAGAAACTTGGCAAGAAGGGTCTGACGCCCTCGAAAATTGGTATTATTGTTTGTTTACTGTTTGAGGTTATGTTTACTGAGGCTCCATTCAACTATATTTTAGGTATCATTCTGCGTGATTCCCATGGCGTGGCCCAAGTGCGTTTCGTGAACGGCAACAAAATCCTGCGCATCATGAAAGCGGTTGGCTTAAAGCCCGACATTCCCGAGGATTTGTATCACATGATCAAGAAAGCCGTGGCCATCCGTAAGCATTTGGAGCGCAGCCGCAAGGATAAGGACGGCAAGTTCCGTCTGATTCTGGTGGAGTCCCGAATTCACCGTCTGGCGCGTTATTACAAAACCAAGAGCGTTCTAGCACCCAACTGGAAATACGAATCCAGCACAGCTTCAGCTCTAGTTGCCTAATTCTTTTGGCAATGGATTTTTACACCAACTTAAATAAACATAACAAAACCGAATTAAATCGATTTTATATTGTTTACAAAATTTTTATTGTATATTCGACTATTTTGGGCAGTGGTTTGGAAATATGTCTAAAACTGAACTTTAAACTTGCTGAACTAGCAAAGGAATGCAACAATTAATTTTAATTAAATTTGTGAAAATTTGTTAATTTTGTTCTGCTAAAATTAAGGAAAAGTGTGACCAAACCTCATTTTTAATTTGGTATATTTTAGTACCAAAGTGACGCTTGCGGCAGCTAATGAAATTTGTGTTTTTGAATTAAAATGGATTTCGAAGATATTACAGCAATACATTTGGAGGCAATTGAAGTGATTTTAAATCATGTACTTTACATTCGCGGCGTATATCCTTCGCAAATCTTCAAGAAACGTCGAGTCTACAATACACCCGTATTTATAGCGTCTTTTCCGGCATTGAATTGTTATCTGGCGA
This sequence comes from Drosophila quinaria, assembly GCA_035047525.1. Classification (NCBI taxonomy): domain Eukaryota; kingdom Metazoa; phylum Arthropoda; class Insecta; order Diptera; family Drosophilidae; genus Drosophila; species Drosophila quinaria. The sequence continues at coordinate 132,620 of JAWNPO010000257.1, read as the reverse complement.
ATGTGCTGAAGACAGTGAAGCAAATGTTGATGAACCAGGCGCAAGAATTGAAGTTGGAGGTCATTATATATGGAGACGAGAGCGATCACAAGGAAACCTACTTGCTAGAGATGCTGCCAGTTGTGGCGCAAGATCAAAACCAAGATCAATGTCTATTAGAATTCGAGCAACAATTGCGATCAGCACTTTACAAGTTGGCGGAGCGTGTTAAAAAGTTGCCAAAACTGGAGAAATGCGCCACGTTTAAGGTGCATATTCACACCACAGAGACGACCTTTAACCGCCTCAGTCATGATGCACAGTACCAGGAGTTTCCCTGGCTTCAGATAGATGGAAACTCAGCGACTGCAGCGTCTCAGATATTTGCACTTTTGCCTCTGGCAACTGTTCAAAAAGTGGGATTAAAAATGCAGGCACAGATATTCACATGTTAGAAGTATTTACGATTTTCTATTAAGTATTGTAATGTTTGAATAAACACATACATCTAAATCAACTACTTTCTAGAGCAGTCCTTGTCGCTTCAAGTCCTCGAAAGTCTTGCGATTCACCACGTTGCCCAGCGAATCCTCGAACTCCTCCTCCTGATCGGCCACCCAGCGTTCGCTCTGCTTCTGCGACTTGAGTTTCTCCCACAACGTGATGGCATCTTCGATCTGTGTGACATTCGCGAAATGCGCCGTATTCGGAATGCCCAGGCAACGCATTCCGTGGGCGTGTCGCCATTCGGCAAAGTGCCGTTGAAATGCCTTCGGTCCCTTGTACGTGAAGTTGCCACAAATCTCGCAGTTGTAGCTGATATTCAGGCCATGCAGCTTGTACAGCCAGTATGGTATGGGTTTGCCGTCCCAGCCGAGCGGCAAGTTCTTGGGATTGAATGGAACGTCGTCGGCATCCGGATCATCATCGTTATCCGACTCGCTAGCTTCCGCATCGCTGTCATCCCGCTCACCGCCCGTTCGGGCCTGTTTCCGTTGGACATTCTCTTTGGTCGCCGCTCGTTGTTCCGACAGCAGTTCGGCATATTTGTAAAGAAGCGCTTCCAGCTGGGCAATGTCCTTGTTTCGCTCGTTCTCACGAGTTTGTGCGTTGGCACTTTTAGTTGTTGGCTTTTTGGCCATGAGTGCTGGGTCCAGGGTACTCTTGCCTTTGGTCGTGAACAGGCGTTGCGCTCGCTCCTCCAAGGTGCCGCCACATTTGAGGCCCAAAGCGACCAGGCCAGACTTCAGACGATCCAATCCCAAAGATGCCAGCTCTTCCCAGCTGGAGAATGCGGATAAATCCAAATGGGCACCCGTATTTGCGAGTGCCGATTCCGTCTCCTTTAGCGACCAGCCGGGGAATGTGCCCTGCAGCCACTGACGCTGGAATTCGAGCTCCACTTTAACCAGCTCACTCTCAAGATCCAGCAACGGCTGAATCCGTTGAACAAAGCTGTGTAGGTAATGGTTAAGTGTCTCAATATACTTGCGATACTCGCGATTCTTACGCTCGCGCGGTATGTCAAAGACATGATCGAAGGACATCAGATATGTTATGTAGTCCAACTTTTCGACGCCACGCAAATTCAAATAGAGTTCATAGCACTCGTTTAAATCCAAATACCGACCGCCGCCCTCTTCGTCGGTGAACTCCACCAGGGCGCTCATCTCATCGGGATTGTTATAGACCTTGATCATTTCCTCAAACTCCACCGAAAGTGGGACACTGACCTCAGCTGGATGGGATTTATAGAACTGTTTGATTTGCTTCAAGCGAGCATAGAATTCATTGAACTCATTTGGTCCCGATAGCGCAGCAATCTCAGCCTTTCGTTCATTGTCCTTATCCTCGTACAGGTCGCGCAGCTGTGTGGTGGCATGGTGATGCAGTTCCATCAGATACTTTAGCCGGTGTTCACTGTGAATGCGCTCCTTTTCACCGGGCTTTTTCGTTGCATGCTCATCGACCATTAGCTTGACCAGACGCTCACGCTCCTCATGGTATCGACGCTGCTGCTCCAGGAGCGTCTCCATTTTGCAGTTTTATTGAATCGTATTTTATTTTTAAAAATAATAAAATTTTTCGCAAAATTAGCGTGTGTGTATACTAGAGATGTACGTTAACAACGATAAGCGGTATCGATGCGATTTTATTGCACTTAAGAAGCTATCGATAAAAAAGCCACGAGTGTTAAAAAGGGGATATCGATACTATCAATACCACAAACTTTCAAAACAAACTTGGCGAACAAATTTTAATTAAATTTTTTTAATAATATTTATTTATTTATATTTTTTATTTTATATTTAATAAAGGATCATCTCTCTGGGATGATTTGTTTGAAATTGTACCATTTTCTCAGTACCAATGTTGGCCAAGTTTCACCTCCTGCTCTGTGAAATGAAAATACGCCACCTATGGGTTTCTTTTCAAAGTAAAACCGTACCCTCGTATATGTCCCATCGATAAATGTACCCTCGACAGCTTTGAAACTCGACCCTAACTCTCAAATCACGTAATGTTTCGATTATAAAATCTGATGATGATTAACTGCTGCAAAATATAATAAAATATTTATTATATTTTATAAGTCGTCCGTTATAGATGCATTCTCTTTCTTTAAAATCATTCGATAGTGGCCTACCACACATCGATGGTTCCGATGTTTTGCAAGTATCGGCTGCATCGATGTTTCTCCAAATTAGAGTTGGGCATTTTAGTTCAATTTGCTGAATAAGTTCAATTGTTCATTTTTCAGTCGTGAACTAAATCTGTCATTTAGTTCAGTTGCTCATTTGGTTAGTCGATGAACTATGAACGATGAAAGGTTTATATTACATGTAAATAAAGAAGAAATGAATTCAATTGCGGAGCTCCATGTATTGTATTTCTCTAGGAAATTAAAATTTTTTTTCAGAAATTATTGATCAACTGCGAAATGACCGATTTAGTTCACGATTCACTGAATAAGTTCATTCGTTCATTTTAATGTCCCGTTCATTTGAACTTTTTCAAAACGAAACGACACAACTCTACTCCAAATCATATGATCGATTTAGTGGGTAGTGAAAATTTCAGACGACGGGCAGAAGGCACTCATACTGCAAGTAAATTTTCGTTCCGTTTTTTCTCGTGCTGACTATAAATTATTTGTGCCTTTCCTTACGGATTGTATAATAAATAAATTCATTATTAAGTTTAAACCATTTCAGGCACGGTAGTACGTGAATTCCTTCGGAACTATTGAATTTTTCTTTCGATTTTGTGCAAGTGAAAAAAATCAGACAAGATGGCTTTGAGCGATGCTGATGTACAAAAACAGGTAAAAAAACAAGTGTAAAACTTAACATAACTATTGCAGGACAGATTTGCAGAGTTTAGCAATCCAAGTCCCAAATGTATTTCCTAAGTAAACATAATCTCAATGCCAAAGATTCGGGTAGCAGCAAAAAGATGTCGGAGTCATGGGATTCTGGCGCAGTCATGTGAATTTTACGAACTACTTTTTCAGTTGCTATATATGAATATATTTAATTCCCATTGAAGTTAAACGAAATACAAGTGTATAAAGTGCTGAGAGTGTGCTCATTTTCCAAACTAAATTGCAAATATATTTGCTATTGTGGGTAGAAAGAAAAAATATTATTGAAATTTTACAGCAAAAGTTAAAATGCTTATTGGTCATGTGACACGCACTACACTTGTGACAATGTGTTGAAGCGAGATGGCTGTCACGGCAAATGGCCCTATTGTCGACACTGTCACACGACTGGGCTGTCAATGCGCTTGCTTTGCCTTATCAATGCCACTGAATAATTTTTACTAAAAAGTAAAAACACATAATAAATGCATATTTGATATTGGCAACTTAATTGTTTGCCAGAATGTGACATATTGTACAATTTGTCTAATCATGTGATTAATGTGGGGGTGCAAATGTGCACCAAGATGTTTATTAGGTTTGTTTTTTTACTACGAACTTAAATAATATGTTTTGGCTTAATAACTGATAATGATTTATATTATCCAATTTGTAGATCAAACATATGATGGCATTCATTGAGCAGGAGGCCAATGAAAAAGCCGAGGAGATCGATGCCAAAGCCGAGGAAGAGTTCAATATTGAGAAGGGACGTCTCGTCCAGCAGCAGCGTCTCAAGATTATGGAATACTACGAAAAGAAGGAGAAACAGGTTGAGCTGCAGAAGAAAATCCAATCCTCCAATATGCTCAATCAGGCTCGCTTGAAGGTCTGTATCCAATCTCGTTGAACATTTCCATATCTCCCAACATTGGTTATTACATACACACACATACGTATCAACAGGTGCTTAAAGTGCGCGAGGATCATGTGGGCAGTGTGCTGGATGATGCACGCAAACGTCTCGGTGAAGTCACCAAGAACGAGGCCGAGTACAAGGAAATTTTAAGCAAACTGATTGTCCAGGGCCTGTATCAGGTGATGGAACCTAAAGTGAACCTACGCTGCCGTCAAGTCGATGTACCTCTGGTTCGGTCTGTCCTTCAGTCATCCATTGAGCAGTACAAAGCCGCAATGAAGCAGGATGTTGAGCTCTTCGTTGACGAGAGAGAATTCCTGAATGCGGATACCTGTGGAGGTGTCGAGTTGTTGGCCTTGAACGGACGTATTAAGGTTCGTACTGAACTGTTTACTCCACTAGAAAATATCTCTCTAATTCAATTTAAATTTCTTATTATAGGTACCAAATACCCTGGAGTCCAGATTAGAATTGATTTCACAGCAACTTGTGCCAGAAATACGTAACGCCCTGTTCGGTCGCAACGTTAATCGCAAATTTACCGATTAAATTTGTCTTTAAGTGCAAAATCAACAACAATAACACAAATACAACAAATATAAAAAACCAATAAGAAAGTTCAAGCTTATAACATCAATAGGAACAGCCACTAGATGGATGAAAAGAACCCCATTCTCTTGAACTAATTTAAACAAAAAAATTGTGTCTATTAATTATAATTATTATTGCCGTTGTCTTTTTATAGTGAAACTGAGAAGAAGAAATTTTGGTCAGATATGTAGGATACGCATATATGAGTTCAAAATACATGTACTTACATATTTGCCAGAAAAAAATACTTACAATATATTTTAGAGAATATTTCAACCGATAAAGAAGCAAGTTCGATGTGCATTCAAAATCCGTCAAAAGAGTTTGTTAAAGTTTGTTTTTATGAACTAACCGGCGTTAACAATATTAAGCTAATCATAATAACATTCCTCAAAACATTTTTTGCGAACCGTTTTTTAGTTACATACATATGTCGATGCGGATGCATCTTTGCAATATATTTTGTAATATTATCTTTTGTTTTTGTCCACTTCTCTGTAACTTTTGTTGTATATTTTTTTTTATTCGATTACTGTTTAATTTTTGTTATCCTTCTATTTAGAAATGTTATTGAAATGTATTCAACAAAAAAAAAGCATATTAAATTAAAATGCAATGTGCGGTGCAGCGGTTAGACACACGTGCCACTTACAAGCTGCATGGACGCACAACCAGCATTATTATCCCCGTCCCACCGAAATTTTATTGCCATAATTTCGCTGGCTCGTCGGTAATGTGCGCCTGTGCACTTGCAACTGGCACATTGTATAGATCCCCCGATTAAACATATAATGTCTGTTGTTGATCGAAAACAAATATGTACACAGTTACCAAATGCACGCGATATCAGTTAATGAAGTATTGCCAAGTGGCCAAGTAGCTAAATTTGTTCAAGATATACATAATATATAATGCCCTAATGTTTTACCTGCTTCCAATTCCAAATCATATAAAACATATATAAATATATATACATACATATAATTAAATAAAATAAATATATATATGAAAAAATAGGAAATTAGTAGTAACAATTTATGTAGCTGCTGCTGACGCCGCACATTCGCACATTTAACGCACGTTCATATCTGGCTCTTAAAAAACAAACACATTATTGTATTTAAATGTTTGCGTGTTCACATAAAGAAAAGTAACTACCAATTTAGCATAAAAAAAACAAATACAATAAAAATCAATAGCATATGCATTATTACATACATATTTATATAACATCGAGTAAAATGAATTATAAATGCAACAAAATTACTTTTAAACTTAAACAAAATTTATGTTGAATAAAAACAGTATTTCCAAAAACAAAATTAAACCATTCTAATTAATTCTTTCTACTGTCGCTCAACTTTGATAGCCTCGTGCTGATCTGCAAATTGGAAATGAGAAAGTTTAGTTTAATAAATTAGTAATTCAATTTTACATAAGTTAGCCCTTGAGTGGCTTACTAAAGCAGTGAATAGTCCTGTAACAAATACCTCATCCCAACTAATTGGATAAAGATAGTACTTACTGGAATATAGGATATGCAAAAGTTTTCATCTACAAGCTGTTGTTTTTAATATACTTATTTTAATTTGGAAAACAAACTGCTTCTGCTAGCTTTATAGGAAACTAATGGAAAACACAGCTGCTATAATTGATCATATATATAGAATAGAAATCAGGTTTGACGGGAAATCAGACTATAAATCGTTGAACATTCAATCGCAATTATTACTCAACAAATCTGGCATACTAATTTTCTCTCACCTTGTATACGATAGCCTTAATAATTCGTAGTATTTTTGCTGTTGATACAACATAATTAAAACAACTCGTTTCGGGCTTGACTTTTATTTTATTTGTATATATTAATGTATGTATATTTTGTTTTCCATGCAATTTGCCTTTTTTATATCATATTTCCCCCACTTCAGTTGAGATGTTTGGTCTCCCAAGACATGTTTTTTTGTTTTTCATCTACTTAAAGATGTTCCGCCAAATAGGTCTTTGTTATTCTCCTTTGTCAAAGTCAAGTTACATGTATAAATTGTTTGTCGATGCATTTGCTATTTCCTGACCGTTTAAATTTAAAATCATTTTCTATTGATTTTAAATTAAAAAATTACATTGAATGTGATTTTCGTGGCTCAAATGCTACTAAAGTAACAGTATATATATATGCATGTATAGAGGTCAAAACACACATATAACGATGTGATTAGATTATAAACAATTTATACACTTAGTTTTTGTTTGTTTTTCTTTTTTTTTTGGTTGATGGAATTCACTTAATATTGATCAAAATTAATTAATTTAACAATTTTAAGTGCACATTTTAAAATGAAGAAATCAGTTTTATGGAAAATAATTTAAACTGTGTACATTAAATTTCGAATTTTGCGGCTTGGCTCTCTTTCACTCTCCTCTATTCTCTATTTCAACGCTTCAGAGTGCATGGGTCTTGTTAACATCTAGGAAAAGTATTCCAAACGGGAGTGTAGTTCGGTTGGCTGTTGTTGAATGCGACATATAATGATGGTTGCTGGTGGCGATGGCGATATTGGACCATTATTCGCCTAACTTTGCCTCATCCTCCGACTCAGATTCTGTAAATTTATAAAAAGAATATAAAATATGTTAGTTTAATTACATACTTCAAACGTTGAGAGTCAATGCGTTTGTCCGAACGATTATTGGCCAAATGTAACTATGATTTTATCAGTTATATGGACACCCAATCATTCTTTTGCTCTAGCATACTTTATAAAAATGTTGATTTACCCATTGTTAGAGTATACATTTTAAATGAATTGTAGAGTATGCAGACGTAAAACGTACTTTCCAAAGAGTCGGCTTATCCGAACAATTATTGGCCAAACGTAACTATGATTATCAAGTTATATGGACACCCAATCGTTCTTTTGCTCTAGCAAATTTGTCATAAAGTTCTATAGGATTATTCATTTTAAAACTTAAAAAAGAGAAATTGCATAGTGAAAACGAATGTTAACAATTGTTCGGGTTTGCATTGGCCTGCGAAGTTCAGGGAAAAGACACAGCGAGGCGGCAAACAAAACACCATATTACTTTTGCAATTATGTACAAAGTTTTTGTCACGCAGAGACAAGACCTTTCTCAATAATTGCCAAACTTGTTGCTGGAAGTTGAAAGGAAAGTGAAATGAACACTAACCCTCTTCGATGGATTTTAGCCATTCATTTTAAAACTTAAAAACTTACAAAAAGAAAAAAAATAAAATTTGTATAGTGAAAACTAATGTTTACAATTGTCCAGGTTTTCATTGGCCTGCGAAGTTCATGGAATAGAAGACAGCGAGGCAAGCAAAAAACCATATTGCTTTTGCAATTATAAACAAAGTTTTTGCCATGCAGAGACAAGACCTTTCTCAATAATTGCCAAACTTGTTGCAGGTTGGAACGAAAGTGAAATGAAATGAAATAAATACTAACCCTCTTCGGCGGATTGTAGCCATTCGACGAATTTTCGCATTTGCTCAAGGAAATGCATCTTGCCCTTATTGGAGTGTCCGTCCTTGTACCAGCGCAAGATTATTTCCTCGGACAATACTTCAGTTTTGTAGAATAGCAAGATAATCTTTTGGAACGCTTTCATGAAATTCATGTTCTCATAGCAGAACTCTTGCACTTTCAATATCAATGCCAATTCCGAGCGATCCGTTGAGGCAAAGGCCTGCAATAATGTGCAGTAACCTTTAAGATGACGAACCGCTTGATCAGTGACAAGCTCCTCCTTTTTGTTCCATTCTCCCAACGACATGATAGTGGACCAAATCTATTAATTCAAGCAAAATCAATAGAATGAGGGCTGAAACATAGTTAAAAAGTTATTAAAAAACTTACAATCGAAATTATCTCATGATCAGGAATGTTGGTGCGTAGTGCAAATTCTTTGATATCTGCAGTTATTTCACTATGAGCTTTCTCGTCGTTGATATCATCGATGAGGGTCTGCTGGAGCTCACGTTTGGCCTCTTGGCTGGCCTGTGCCTTATGCAATTTAATTATCTCATTGAGTTCTTTGTCAAGAAAAACTTGTTTAAAATATTCCTCAGTACGTTTGTTTGGTGGGAAAAAGTCCATAAGTCTGTGTGGAAATAAATTTATCAATTGAATTAATTTACATCATCGGTTGTTTGTTTAGTTGTTTTGTTATTGTACGAAATAAAATGTGCACCCAAATGAAGCAAATGTTCATTTGCGAGTTACATTAAATTCCGCTTGATCTAGGAATGTCAATTAAAGATGCAAAACACAAAAATTATAGCATCTTCCTGAGAACATTCCAGATAATAGAGTTGTATACAAGCAAACGCATCTTTAATTTAGTTAATAATTTAAACTACACAACTCTACTAGATATGCAGACAATAAAGTGGGACTTACTTGCTTTCCAGTCCACCCTTCTTAAGCGCCTGAATCAGATATGCAATGCTTTTCTCTTGCTTGAACGTCAAAAACAGCTCCAATAAAAACTCGAGAGCAATGCCATCCTTAATCAGATGCTCGTTGTTTAGTACCAACAATACAGTTGGCGGTACAGAGCCATTAACTATAAATTTAACAATAAACATCTATTAGCTTAACATATCTACATTTATTATAGAATATTCATGTCCTTGGGCTCGTGGCTTTTGCATTTGGGTTATAGTTTTACATGCAAGAGTCAGTATACCAAGAGTAAATTCAATCTTAGCCAACCTTATGAACGAGTTTATTATCAGTTTACAAAACTCGACAAATAGTAGTTGACTTTGGGAATGAAATATGGTTTAAATAATATAAATTGAGATGCTTACCTAACCAGAGCGCAGTCATGCGCGCAAGTTTAATGCGTTCACTTGGCGTAAAGCCCTTTACGAATAACAAAACTTTACCCATCTCCTCCTCGAACATTTTCTCAAGGTACTTGTACCGTCTAATGAGTTTAACAAACACCTGCAATTTGCAATTATTTCAATTAGTTATATTATACAGTTGATATTACGTAAATTGTTAATATAATAACTTTTGTCGCAACATTAGAAATCTTTAAGGATCGAGTTTTAGCGAAAATTAAAGACAAGTAAAATGTGGCGTTTAATTTTGCATATTTTGACACCGATTAGATTACAAAGTATATCAATAACCGGTTCTAATAATACGCATAGCGAGTGGGTTTACTACAATATAATTATAGATTTTAACATGTGACTGGTTTTGTTGCGACATTAGAAATCTTTAGATTGTATTTGATTTTTTTTGTTGAACAAAATAAAGACAAGTAAAATGTGGCGTTTCATTTGGCATATATTGACACCGATTATCTGCAAAGGCCAATAACCGGTTCTAATTATATGCAAGTAAGTGTTATTATCATACATCAGTTAATAAACATTATTTAAGTTAAACAAACCTGCTCATGGTTGCGCATTGATTCCATGTCCTCGGGTGCATCGAAGATGCAGTAATTTGTGCGGGGCTTTTCGCCATCCTGAGATATGGAACCGCCAGGCACTAATAAACCACCCGCAATCAATATATCGAAAAGCACTTCACCGTAACGACGATAATCGAGCTTGTTGCCCGCGCTGTCTAAATATTTAGAGATTTGATCCAGGTCGCCTTCAGTTTTTTCGAGACCAGCAATGACCGCATCACGGAAGCCCGTTGGGTCATATTTTTCTCTTTCATCTAATTGATAAATGTGCATTCAATTAACAACTCAAATACCCAGTACCTTATTCTCTCTCAAAACTTACCTCTTTTTCTGGTCTTGATGCGTTGACCCGATAGCACTGGTCTTTCAGTTTTTTGACTCATACAATAAATTGCTAAAAAGATATGGAGTAAAGGAGAAAAGGTTTTCAATAAATTTATGTTTCCTTTATTTAGCACACACTTATATTTTTAATATCTATGACATTATATTGCAAGGTTACTTGAGTTGAATGTGTGAACTCGTTTACACGTTGAAACAACATCGAGTGGCGATGCTATATAACCTAAAAAAATTTCTTGGTTGCTGATCGGCACTTAAATGTATGCGTGTGTTTTACACACACACATACAAGCACATCCATGTGTACGTATAATCTTTACAGTTTTGATAATGCAGAAAGAGCGAATGAAAGGCAAACGGCGAGAACTCGCCTATAGAAGAAACGGTCAAAGAAACATCAGAACAAAGTGAAATTTTTTTTATATGAAAATATGTACATAGCGCTTTGACTTTGTTACTGACAGCGAAGCGCTGGGAAACGAGGTCAATGTACATAAAAATGTATGTATATGATGTACATATGACCACAAATGCTTTGTCTGACTGAAATAACTGCGATTTGAATTGCAGTTAATCAAACTTACACTTTCACTTAACGCAAATAAGGTTTTCTTAGATCTTGCTTTCGCTCCCTAGTATTATTTTAATACATAGAACTTAATTCGTATATGGGAGCGCGGGTTTGTATAAATATATCGTGTTTGGTAGGTTTCAATACTCTCGCACGGAAACTTGAAATGTTAACCTCTAACCGCCGTCAAAAGTAATTTATTTAATTTTATCGTTTTCTTTTTTTTTATCTAAATGTGACGTCGACTTTCTTATAGATTTACTGTAAAATTGACACGCACGCACACACACACTCAACAGTTGAGAAATAGGGAGAGAGAAACCGCAGAATTTTCAGTTGAATGTTTTTTTCCGGTTTTAATATTAACTTTAACAAATTTTGTAGATTCTGAATTCAGTGTATGTCAAGAATTCTATTTTTAATAAAATATCACAATCGGTTACTATATACATACATATGTATTCTTTGCTGTTAAGTGTTTTGACGTCTGAGCGCCTTTAGCTTGTTCTGCGCACACCACTTTGTTAAACGAAATTCAGAAAGCAAATGACACACGAATCCGTCGAATGCCGACGATAACGACACGACGACGACATGTGGTCGGCGCCATTTTGAAGCAATACCAATGCCATTCAAACAGCACACATGTGTCCGTCCATGTGTTTCGTCTGTGTGCACATAAAATTGGAGGTTCTATTTGTCTGCTTTTTTGCAAATTCAATGATGCAGCTATTTTTTAAAGCTGTTAAAAATACAGTTGTAAATACACAGATTACAAGTTTCAGATTCATATAATACGTCTGTCCGCCATTACGAACTTTTCTTGTGCTTTCGTGGATTTTATTTAATTATGTACTAGGTACAGTCATCCGAGACTGTTTAGCCAATGATAAACAGTAATTGATTATTTTCTATTGATTATGAATCACTTTAACAAAAAATACGTGTATATACGATGCATACATACATAGAAATATGTATGTATTTATAACCTTTCCTTCGAAAAATGTGTACAGACGTGCTTGCATACATGTGTATATTCACATACACATCAAAAAGGAGAAAGGCTGGGGCCCCGAATTATGCGCGCTCAATAAATACTCTTATATTATCAAAAACAATACACGCAGCTTACAAAAATATTTATATGTATAATTTACTTAGTTTTTTCACAAAATATCATTAGGTACTTACGGTTAAAACAAAAAAAGCTGTTTTGCTGAAAAATTTAGCTGTTCGTCCGTGCTCTTCAAGCGTGCGAAAATCACTAATCCAGAGGTGTAATTAGTGTTGGGTTGCTCATGAAAGAGTGAACAAAAAAGAATTGCTCCCCGAAGTGAGCAAGTGAACATGTTCCTTCCAAATTGCTCTTTATTGCTCACTTGTTCTATTTTGCTCACTTTGCTCAAATTTTGTCTGTGCTCTTACACCACTTAGGGCATTTTGAATTCAGTGAATAACTGAGCTACTGAGCAATATGAGTGAATAACTGATTAACTGAGCAAGTGAGCAATCTGAGTGAGTTGACTAACCTAAAAACGAACAAGTGAACATGTTCACCTTAATGAGCAATGTTTACCCAACACTAGGTGTAATCAAAATTCTATCATGCCGATTGAATGTATATCGATACACACCAACTCTTCGACACTATCGATAAAGTCGTTGTTTACAGCTGATTATTTTGTTGCAATTTATTTATGCAAAGCAATGATATATACAAATGTTAAGAATTTTAAATATTTACAACTGCGTAAAGTTTTATCAAGATTAAGCTCCCTCAACGGCTGCTATGACTGTGAAGAGTTGAGCGAGGAGTTGGAGACACTGGAGGATTCGCAAGTGGTATTTATTTACATGTGTATATTTGTTGAAGATAACATTTCTGATTTTAATTTAATTTCAGCTCTGTGGAGAACTGGCAAAGGCGCTTAAAAGAGACTTGAGTCTGGAAGAGATATCCTCGTTGTATTGTGCTGCAATTATGTTGCTTCTATTGGGCGATCCTGAAATACTCAGTGAGCGTCTCGATCTCTTGAACGAATGCTTCAATTACTCAGATATGTTGAAGCCCACAATGGTTGACTATGCCACAAGGGAATTGCTCGATAATTTTAAGTTTGCTTCCAGCCTGGACGAGAATCACGAGGACTATGATTATATGCTTTATTTACTGACGGCCATACCACATGTTATTACTGCGAGCGAAACTGGAAAGATGATATCACTTGGACTGTTGCGGGCGTTTATATTCGAGTTGACAAGCCCGGGATTGGAACCACCAATAATCATGCATATTTATCGAAATGTAAGTGGAGCCCCGATTAATGTAAGTCGAAGTCCGATAATTGTCTTTATGTGTCATTTATATAAAAGATTTCAGAAGTATGGCAAATGATAAAGTCTGTCAAAGTGGACACAATAATGGATGAATGGTCATTGCACAAAATCTACGCCTTTATCAAAAGTTTTGGCTTAATTTTAGCTACAGCTGCACTAAATACAAATAATACGGCGTTAAAGCAAGCCGGATATCGGGGATTTGAGCTACCTCAAACAGAGACTCAAATTGAAATATCCGAATGGTTCAAGATGCTCAAAAACAAACTTAACGAGAAGCAAACCAAGGACATAGCCAAGACAAAATCGATGGTATGCAATCTTATTCAAATTTCAATAAATCAATGCATAATATTATTTTTATTATAATTAACTAGTTGGTGCGCTTCATTGACTTTAATATACTGAACTTATTAACAGAGACCGGAAATGAAGTTGCATCAGAAGCTGGAAACGATGCAGCAGCTTCGTAATTAATTTATTTATTTTAGCTTATACGTTTTCCATTTAAATATTTAAATTTTTTAGGTATTATATGAAATTTATTTTTCTATTGAATGTTTAGATCATACAGGTGTGCTACAGAAATCTCTTTCACTTGATTTTCGCGTCAATTTCATTTCTCCGTGACACAGTTATCTCAAAATTTTTGAGGGGATCGAAATCATCGCTCAATCCTCTGGCGTCCAAGTCATGAGAATAATGTCAAATTTTTTGTCCGAATTTTAGAATTTAGAGTTGTCGAGTAACTTTTATTGTTTGTCGCTAAAATAACTTAAATTTTTTAAAGCTATACAATATCAATTATTATATAAATAAATTAGATTAATTAAAATAGAAATAAAAAAAATCCTATTATTCTGCATACCATAGGAAAATTTTATCTGAGAAGGGGCCAACCCTAGCAGCCTAGATCGAAAAGGTTGGTGAACATGCTAAAAAAAAATAAATCGCTCGAAATTCTGTGGCACTGAAAAATTTTTCGAGCGGAATTGCTTTTTTCTGAATTCGCTTTCACTTGTGATTTCTGTAGCACACCTGATAAATATTACAAATTGTTTTTAACAAAAATAGGAAATTTATATTTTTTACCACAATAAAATAATTGTAAATGATTTAAATTTGCTTTCGAGCTTTGACATGTTCTGTATTTCCATTTTACATATTAAAAATTCGTATACAAAACATGAAAATTACTTGTATTTTTTACCACTTTTACGCAAAGGCGCATCCACAGCAATAACTGCGCTGTTATAATACTTCGATGAGATTCGATTCAGAAAGTATAGTCCGACCAAAGAGAAAATAATACTGAAAGAAACAAAAGAGATGAAAATAATCAATTTTGGACTTGTGTATGCGGAGGCGTTGTTCCTTGTCCGACTCCTCACCTTGTTGTTGCACAAACGCGATGAACGACGCCGGCTGCAGCCGCTGTTAGCGATAGACACAGAATAATCTCGGGCACCAGCTTGGCTTGAAAATCTGGACCAAATATCAGCATCTCTGCATTTGATAGGCAGGTAAGGCTTAATATAAATAGCCAGGAAAACAGATAGCCGCCAAATAAAATGTTTAGTTGGGAGTCATTGAACCATTGTGCATAGAACCGCAACGTTGCAAATATCACTAAGCTCAGTATGCCGGATATAATTGAAGAGATGAGAGTACTCTTGGTACTAATTGATGCCGCTATAAAATAAAACCAGTAATTTCCACTTATTTTTTATTATTTTACAAGAAAAACAACTTACACATTATTATTTTAAGCTCGGAATTTAATCGCTTTATGTTTCGGCATAAAAAGTATCGATAGAGTCTGCAATTTATTATTCAAATAACATTATTTATCGCTACTGTTATCGCAATATATAGCGAAACATCGATATAAGAAATAGAAATCGGAAAGCATTGTTAAGGCACAGGTTGCTTTATTTATTAAAAATATTAATTAAAATATGGCTACGCTATTAAAAGCTGCAACCACAACGCTTCGAAGTTCGTTTTGGCAGGCGCGCAGCATAGCTACAACCCCATCATTGCTAATTAAAGAAAGTAAGTAGAAGTCATAAATCTGATTGATTGTTTCATAACCTTGTTGGGTTTGTTTTGATTACAAATTTCCTTCAATTTTTCAAAGTTCATGAGAAAACGGAAAATAATGCCCGAGTCTTTGAGGGAGTAAACGTGGAGTCTCCACGATCGGATAAAATGCTAAAGCCGGCATGTAACAGCACCTTTTGCCCAGAGTGCACGTTAGGATTGGACATTAAACACACCGATGTGCTCATCCTATCCCAATACGTCCGATCCGATGGTTGCATGTTGCCAAGGCGTATCACCAAATTGTGCCATCGCCAGCAAAAGAAAATGGGAACGTTAGTTACAATGGCACAGAAGGCTGGCCTAATGCCGAATCTTGCGCCCGCATGGAGTAAAAAGGACCCAACGAAGCGCTTCGGGTGGCGCAAGTATAACAAGTACTTTTTGGAGTCAACGATTAAATATTAATGTTATAATTTTGTGTTTACTAATGAATTAAATGATTTTCAAAACAACAGTGGACGCCTAATAGTGGTATTCCTTGTGTGTTAATTCAAAGACGATGAAATCATAAATTATCGATGTCAATTGCTAAGCATACATATCGATACTTACCAGTTTGTAATTTTACAACTTTTAACATGTGGTCACACTGCCATTCACAATACTTTAAAATTGTTTTCTTTTTCGGCGCGTTTTCGCAAAACAAATGAATTTCTTAAGTTGCAGCAATACGGTGCACGTTGAGGTGCGTTTAAAGCGCAGCGAGCAGTAAGTTTAACAAATTGCAATCTGACAAAGTTAGCTGTATTTGTTTGTGCTTATTTATAGACGGATTCCGACACTTCGAACGGCAATCGAGCCTCAATTAAGCAGGTATTTGCAATCTGCAAAATCGCTGCGCTGGAATGTCGCATTTATGCCAAACCCCATCATTGAATCCGTGGAGAGTGTTCTACTGGAGAAGGACAACGGTGAAAATGGAGTCATGCAAGAAGAAGCGAATAGGTATAAATTCTGCTATCACTTCTATATGACTCAACGTCCTGAAATGCGTTCAGGTGCCGGGCTTTTTGATGGGGGCGGCGGAGATGATGAACTCGATAGTGTCATAGATGCTAATCATGTCTTGCTGCCTGCCAACGAATTTGTTGGCCTCTGGGATAATTTAATTTACGAGGAGGGTCTTAAGGAAAAGGTAAATACTTGTAGCTATATAAAATATATATATATGTTATATTTTGTACATTTTGCAGCTGCTTAAATTCGCGCTTTCCGCTTTGAGCTTCTCGCAGCACAGTGTGGACAGTAATGTGATTGCCTGCAACCGTTTGCTGTTGCTCCATGGTCCACCAGGCACTGGCAAGACGAGTCTGTGCAAGGCTCTTGCCCAGAAGCTGGCCATAAGAACCCAGAACAGCTTCGCTTACACTCACCTTGTGGAGATCAACAGCCACAGTCTGTTCTCGAAATGGTTCTCGGAGAGCGGCAAGTTGGTAGCACGCATTTTTGGCAAAATCGGAGAGCTCGTGACCGATCGGAATAATTTGGTTTGCGTGCTTATTGATGAAGTGGAATCTTTGGCCTATGCACGCAGTGCCATGAGCAGCAATGAGCCGCGTGACGCCATGAGAGTGGTGAATGCCATGCTGACGCAGTTGGACGAGATAAAGGCCTGTCCAAATGTTCTTATATTGGCCACATCGAATTTGGCAAATAGCATTGATTTGGCCTTCTTGGATCGTGCGGATATACGTCAGTTTGTTGGCTTGCCGGCCATCCCAGCCATAAGATCCATTTACAAGTCGATGCTGGCCGAACTGATGGAAAGGGGAATTTTGCAACCAGAGGATCTGGATGGCAGTCAAGCGGACGCCGAGGGATTGCTCACAAGTCTGGCGGAGCGCAGCACTGGATTAAGTGGCCGCACCTTGCGAAAGTTGCCGCTGTTGGCACACGCTCAACACACCAGCCGCGACTTGTTCGAGCTGAATCAAAAGATAAGCCTATCGGATTTCTTGGATGCAATGCTGATGGCCCTGGAGCGTCATTTGACTGACCAGCGTCACTTGATGAAAGATACACTGGACCATGCTCAAGGTTAACGTCAACTCACTTCTTTATGGAGATACTCTTTCAACATCAGATACATGCTCCCCTTCAGCTCTTTGTTCATCAATTGAGTGACTTTTGTAATCTTCCATTTTGCTGCTACATATAAAAAAAGGAAAAAAAAAACTGAAGACGACTCGAAGTGTCAATTCTTTTGCTGTTTCGTTTCATTTGCACACTATGTTATGCAGGGATTTTTTCATTTATCCAGTTTTTGATGTGAAAACAAGCGTGAAATCTTGTTATTTGCGCACACACACACGCACACACACTGGACTCACACTCGCACATCACTCCCTAAAGGACACAACATGTTTGTTGTTGCTGTTTTCGCTTTCCTTCCGTGTCCTGTTACATTTTCCTGTCCAAGTGACAGAACGATATTCTGAGGATAATCAAATTACACACATAACTTGACATTTTGTTGATGTTTATTTAAAATACAATCTCCGATATGACGTGGATAATCTATCTGATTATGCTCGCTCAGTCTGACTGGATTTGGAGTGGGAGTTGCGGATTTTTGATTGTTTTCTACCCAAAGCATGGCGGGAATCCCACAACTTATGATATCTATTTATGCATTGATTTTATTTATTTACTCATTTATTTTTCTCCTTTATTTTGATTTTGTTAGTTATAAAGTTATTAACTACTGTGAAAGTTCTAGCTAAAAAATTAGATATTTGACTTCTATTTTGTGTATTTTAATAAGCAATCGATTTAAAGCCTCAAAGCTTATACAATATTTAAGCAGAGGGTCAAAAATCTCAACAGAGAAACTGAAAATATGAATTGCTTTTCCTTGTTTCGTTTTATATCGGTTTCAACCATGGACTGAAAATAACTGTTATTGATCAAAACTTCAACTAAAAAAATCACACATTGTTTAAAGTACATCAAACTGTTGGTAAAAACAGTGTCTCTGCAAACAGCAAATAAACTTATATTTGAGACTTTGAGAAATACAAATTTCAAATAATTATTAAAATCGATTTTTATTATATCTATTAAAAATAATAATTAAATTTGATTTTGTATTAAATAAGTCTTAAATAATATTTAAACTGATTTTTACTTTTCCAATTTTTTATAAGAGTTATTCAAAACTTTTTTGAAAAAAAAATCTTTAAAGACTTTTATTTTCGATTAAAAAAATAAAAGTCTCAAAAGATTTTTATTTGTGAGCAAAAAAAAATTCTCAAATAACTATTATTCTTTATTTCAAAACATAAAAGTCTTTAAAGACTTTAGTCTTTAAAGTATTTAAATTATTATTTTTTACATTAAAATGGATGCAAAAAAAATTAATTTTAATTATTATTTGTAATTTGTGTTTTTTTAATCAAAAATAATTATTAAGTATGATTTATAAAGTAAAAGTCTTTTAGTAATTATTAAAATTAATTTTTATTTTTATTCCCCATAACAGTTTCGGTCCCTGATTTCAACTTATTTCTCATTGAAAGCCTTGTTTATTTTGTGTTGCCTGAAGTATTACTGCTTATTTGTTAGTTTACAACTGTGTATATTTTATTTATGTAACATATTTTATAGCTTGTGCTGTGTGCATGCTCAAAGTAGCCCGGAGTACAGTGCGTATGGGCAATATGCGAACTAGTTCGAAGCCATTGCATAAATTGCAAAATAAATGCGATGCAAAATGGGTTGAAAATTGAACAACTATTGATGCTTATGTTCAATATACATATTTGCGTATGCGAGTGTGTGTGTAAAATGTGGTTGTAAGCTGGCCGTGTGTGTATATACT
Source organism: Drosophila quinaria (assembly GCA_035047525.1). Taxonomy (NCBI): domain Eukaryota; kingdom Metazoa; phylum Arthropoda; class Insecta; order Diptera; family Drosophilidae; genus Drosophila; species Drosophila quinaria. The sequence continues at coordinate 113,134 of JAWNPO010000257.1, read as the reverse complement.
ATATGTGAATGAAGCATTAGGCGATTTCATTCCATCAATATGCAACTGTAAATTCGCATTGTTATTCTTGTTACGAATTGTTGTTGCTGCCAAAGCACTTGGAGTGCGTGTGTATTTTCTGTGTGTGTGTGTGTGTGTTTGAGTGTGTGTGTGGCTACTTGCGGTCCGGTAATGCAATTGTTTGATATTTATTGTTTGGATTTGTAATGTTACCAGTCGAATCAAATGTATAAAGTCGATATTTAGTTTACATTCAAGCGAAACAGAAGATAAATGTAAATTGTATGGGTGTAAAAAATATAAGTTGTAAGAAAAACATTTTCATAAATCTCTAGTCTTAACTTTAATAAAAATTACTATTTTTAGAAAAGCAGTCGAATCAAAAGAATGGAGAATCAGAAACTAAATGTGAATTATTATAGTAAGTTAAAACATTTTCATAAATTTATTTACATAATTTAATTTTTTACAAATTCTGCTACTACAAATTATCATCTGTGACTGTTTTTGATCCATAAACCGAATTAAGAACTTAAACATAACTTTTAACCCGCGAGATTAAACTATTCTAAAACTTTGCAAAACTTTTGCTTTTGTGTGTGTTACTAATCTTTACAGGCGTACTATTACTATTACTATTACTATTGTTATTTTTCTCTTTAAACAGTTTTTGGATCTTTTCGTGGTATTTATTGTTTTTGCTTTTTTTTCTTGAAATTTTCATTTAATTTGGATTCCTGTGGTTGACGTCCGCCGATTTAGTTTATTTTACGGAATTTCTTGCAAACGAACCTCTACGGAAATTCTTGCAAACGAGCCTCAAATTGTTTTGTTTTCATTTTACAAGAAGTGTTGAAATAATTTATTACTAGCAAATATTTATAAAATGTAACCAGCAAAATAAAGAGAAAATTGATACATCAAAAGCTAATTTTTATGTAACTAATAATAAAGAAAGATAAGTCAAATTAGTAAATTAAAAGTTTTAATTACTGACACTAAAAAAAGGAGGTCACACAAATATAAAATTATTGTGTAGTTTTTTATTAAGTTTTATTTTAAAAGCATTTTGTTGGATACAAAATTTGAGAGATAATTAGTATTAATTTTTAATAAACTAAAAAGTTAAAAAAAAATACAGAATATTTATCTATTTTGAACTTGCAAGTTAATTGTTAATAAAATTTTGTTGTTGTTCATTTTCTAATAAACATTGGAAATGTTTAAAGAAATAAAACATTGGAGAAGCTTTAAATGTGATTTTAATTAAACTTATTTCTCATTCATATTTAAAAATATGTAATAAATGTAATAAAAATGTAAATGTTACTTTTAATGCTTCTATACTAAGCATTAAATACATTTAAAGATTATGTAATTGCATAAGATATTTTGACAATTTCAACAGATTTAATCTCGTCTTGAAAAATATATACACAATTTAAAATATGTGTAAACATATGCGCTTGTATATGAGTGCATGTGTGATAGTGTGCGTGTAAGTATTATTTATGCTAAGAACGTGACTGGAAATATGAAATGCAGCAAATGTGTTCACTCAAATGAAGTAAGTGAGAATTGACAAATGCAGTCCGTAGGGGACCAACGAGAAAAGGGAAAGAGAGAAGGTGAGAAAACGATGGCAGGAAGGGAAATTGCTTAGAGGAATGAATGCGGAAGTCTTGGCCGTAGTTCAACCGAGTTTAAGGCGCATGAAAAATGCTCCAAAATTGGCATTTGCTCTAATCCTTTAGACGTCACATACTATACATATACATAATTGTGTGTTTGTATATATATATTGTACACAGTCGTATGTCAAATTCAATGCGAATGTGACAAAGTGACGTGCAGCAACTGCGGCGCCAAGAACTCGACAATAGATGAACCTCCTTCTCCTTCTCTTTCCTCCCCTCCCCATCCTTTTCGCGGACCTTGTTCACAACGCTGACCTTATAAGAATGTACGATTTTTCTTCATTTGATGAAATGAAATACAATTTCTCAACGAGAGAGAAAAAACTTGGTTGCAATTGCAATTTTCACAAAATGCGAATTGCTTCCATGGATATTGACATTTTTATAAGTCAATATATATCCTGGAATTGCAAACAGGACTCCTTCAGAAGCCATTGAGTTGCCACTGGCTTCAGCAACCAAGCAAAAAAACTTTCCCAATACATATTTAAACTTTTTGTGTTTGGTTTTTTTTTATTGTTGTTGTTGTTCTGTTTTAAACTTAATTTATTTGCACAATACGTCCAGAAACATAAATACTATTCACAATGCGAAAGTTTTGTTGCTACAAATTTAATGTTGATTGACCTCTCTGACCCATTTAAGAAGATTTTCCAACTGTGTGCAGATCTTTATTTCAAAACTTAAAGATTTCAATTCACCAAAACGTCCATTTATAAGTGTAGTCACTCAATAAAGTTTGTATGCACCTTTTGTAAAATTTTTGTACAACAAAAAATTTTTGATGCAAGTTTCTTAAATTAATCTTTTATTCACTTAAATTGCTTTTGCATGATACAAAAATTAATTTAACCCATTCATTGAAAATTTTGAATTTTAATAAAAGTCTACATTTTCAACTTTTAACCTCGATTTTTAAAAATGGTTTTGATGCATATTTTAAAAATTGCTATTTTTTTGCATTATAACATTTTTTGTTTAATACCGAGGAAAAAAGTTAAAAAATCAGACTTTTGCAAAAATTCTTAATTTTTAATGGGTACTTAATGGATTAAAGAAAATTTTGTATAATTCAAAAGAAATTTAAGTAAGTATAACCCATTTTAGGCTAATGGGTATTTAAATACCCAAAAAAGTGTTGACACTTTAAAAAGAGAGAGACAAAATTTATTTCATAGTAAAAAGAAACACCAAAAATATATGTATAAAAATTAAACAGTTAAGTTATCCTTGGTATACCTGTAGTTTTTACAGGTAAATATCTATTTTTTTCTGCATAGAAAATGTTAACGAAAAAAAGCTGAAAAATGTATGAAAATCGGAAAAATAAAATTTGATGATAAAATTTTTTTTGTTTCTTTCAACTTCTATGGTCTTCTAGGCACACATTTCATAATTTTGTCAAAATCGTACCAGCCGATCTATAGTCCGTCTTTAATGGAATAAGATTAATTTAAGAAACCTGCATTAAAATTTTATTGTTATTCAAAACTTTGACAAAATTAGTTTGCATTCAAACTGTATGACTGATTGAAGGTCAACAATTTAAATTAACTGTCTGACCAACTTAAGTTCGAGGAGGAGTAGCTCATACTGAAAAGTTAAAGTAGAGGTTAACGTTAATGTGAAAATAAATAATTGGGCCAAGTTGTTGATAGGTTTTCACTTAAGACAACAGTTGCAACCTGGCCAACTGCAGTTGCTGCTGCTGCTGTCGCTGCTGTCATTTGTCGCCTGCAATTACTTTGATTAATAGCGGTTTGGCATCCCACGGAATTGCGCCTTTAGTGCAGGAGAGTTAATTTGTAGGGGCAGGGAACAGTTGGAGTAGACAGTGGTAGAACTTTTTCCAACTTTTGCAAATGAAAACTGCAAACGCAAATGAAATTAGTCGAAACTATTTTGCCATACGCCATGGTGCACATTTTCTGGATTCAAGAGAAAGGCCATCGTGATGATGGAGGTGAGGGGAACAGAAGGAGGGGGATTCGTGGAAGTCAAGTTCGTGACGCGCGTATTTCTAATTAGATTAGGGCTGCGCCTACCAGCCACGCCCACTTGTCGGACTTGTCCGTGTCCATCTGATTGCCATTTGGTTACGTTGTTGTTTGCGTTTTTTTTTCTTTTTATGTTTTCTTCTAATTTTAATTGAAAAAATTCTTCAATTTTGCCATCTATACGACTGTTGGGTTCAAAGCTTTGGCCGACAGACGTAGAAATGTAATTAGCCACGTTCTCTGGCTCTCGTGTGTGTGTGTGTGTTATGTCAACTTTTCAATTTTACAGTCATAAAAATGCAATTTGCCAGCCAATTTCGCAATTAATTTTAAATGTTGCATAAGCTCAGGCGGCGCGCCTAAATGCCAAACGTTTTTTCTCTGTCACTCTCGCTCTCTCTCTCTCTCTCTCCCTCTCTCTCTCGTTATCTTTTGGTAAGCGTGTTACTACAACTTTAATTAAAATGACCGTCTGACATTGACTTAATGAACAACTGTGCAAATGATGCGCTCGCTGGCTCTTCAAGGTGTCAGCATTCTGTATTCCAGTTCTTATCTTTGTCTTTCTCTTTTCTTCTCTTTCTTTTTTTTTCGCTTTCTGCTGATTTTAGAGCAGCGTCAAAGACTCGCTGTCTTGCATTTCATGTGCGTTTTGTGCAAGCAAAATGGCGATAATTAATCATAGCCTTTGTGGTAACACTGTCGGAACCAAGCTTTGCCCCACACCACCTCGCTCCTCCCTTTCCCTCCCTTGCTGTAACCAAGCTGCAAGCAAAATCAGCGCGCAATTTTTCTACTCATTATGACCAGTGGTCGCAGCTTATACACTTTAGCGCTGGCCAAAGCTATTACCAATTTGTTGTTAAGAATGTAACACATCAAAAAAGTTATTTTTAGTTTTCAATAATAAGTATGCTTTTATTTATTTGCAGAGATAACTGGTAAATTAAATTGATAACGTCATAATATATTGCTATTTAAATTAAGTTTGCTTCAAATTGATCTGTTTTGGTTGGAAAAATGGGAAACATTTAAACATTAATAATAAAAAATATAAGTCAGCTAGGGCATTCAATGGTCGTCATATTAATTTAAGACACTTATTTCTCTTTGGTATTTATTTTTAGCTACTCTTTGTGTTGTACCACAAGCAACGCCAGTTGGTTGTTTAATTTAATTAGAAGCCGCAACTGTTGTGGATTTGGCGTAAATGATTGCTGTGGCATGATTTGGCCAATTTCGTAATCATTCCGTAGCCATTTTGTCATTTTCACTTGCACTTGGTGCCTGCTACAGTACTAATTCCACACATATTTAAATATGACATAAAGCTAATTGCTTTACTTAAATTCACCATACGAAACGTACACAAAAAAGATTAATAAATGACTCTTTCTTTGACAGGATATTGTAGGTTATACAAAATAATGGATGTTCAATCGAATTGAACTATTTTGAAATAATATTACAGAGGTTTACTCTTCACGTTTAGTTATTTGCACAGGCCGACAAAAAGCTAAGCTCTTTATTCCAAACATATTCAAATATGACTCATGACAAAAAGCTAATACATTTGCTATTACTTTGAGAAGTACATCTGTTTGAGTGCTATAACAAATAGCTAATAGCTAAGCTTTAAGCAGGGTATCCAGTTGTTGAAAATTCAGTTTGAAAGGTGTCAACTAAATATAAAAAGAAGGGTTGCAAACTGGCTCGAAATTATTTTGTAAGGCTATTTCTAAACCCCTGTACCCAGTACCTAAATTTGGGCAGCTCCGAAAATTTTTGGGTGTTTTACAACACTCTTTCATGACAGCTGGCAGCTTTTTTTTTATACCTTTCAAAACATCGATTCGTTCAGTGTTTTGAAGGGTCTAAATCATTTTGAGCAGCAATGGAGCCAAATAAGCAACAAAATAAGAGCCGCATTGAGCTCTTTGACAATGAAGAACGTATTAAATTAATAGAAGAGGTGCGTTGTTGCACTTCTTCCGCTTCTTCCGCCTCTTTTATAACAACATAAGAGGTCAATAATCCCATAATTAGGGTATTAGTTGCTACTAATTGTCCTATGACCGTTTTGTCCATTTTCGTTCTCAATTAAATGCAATTCAAATTAAATGATTTATTTTGTTGTTTACTGTTTTTATTTGCACAGTTGACGCAACAGTGTGACCACAGCAGCATATGACCAACAATCTCTCAACTTTTTAGTGATTTTTGGTATTTTGCTGTCACACTGAATTCTGTAAGGTCCGACATCAAAACATCGAACATTTTGAGCTCCCAAAATGTTTTCAACAACTGGATACCCTGCTTTAAATAATAAATATGATATAAAGCTTATAACTATGCAAATATATAATCTGCAGATCAGCGTTCAAATTATTTTGTGTACATGGTGCGCAGCAGGGCGAAGAACTTGTAGGAAAGTTGCAGCAACTGCAAAGGAAATATATATGTATTTGTGTGTAGCATCAGATTAAATATATGACTTACATCCGTGACGGTTATCAGCGATACATTTAGAAACATTGTTGCCCTCACATAGCTGGGACGTTGGGCGCGTCTGATGATCAACAAAAGCATCTTGCGATAACGCAGTTCGCCGCCAAACCAATCGTGATTGTAAACACATTGACCGACTTGCTCGCTCTGCATTAAAGGATACAGATATAGATATGGATATTAGAGTGCATCGATTGATATGGAAAGGAAAAAAAATTATTTGGGCCAAAAAGTAGCTTCAATTTTGACTAATTTTTTAGTCCCAAGGATGAAAATTATATTTAAAGGATATTTCGTCCGGTGGAATTTTAAAAGTCCTGGTCCTAATAAGAGTCTTGACATCAAGTTTGTCAGGATCGGACCATAAACACCCAAGAAACAAATTTTCAAAAATAAATACATTTTTCAACTCAAAAAGCGTGGACTAGGAATTAATTTTAGAATTATGTTTTCTTGGTGAAAACATCTTAGAATTCACCATAGATTACAAAAATGGGTTACCATTTTTTGTGAAAAAAAAATCGATGCACTCTAACGGATATACTAGAATATAAATATAATTTGTAGCGACTACTCACCGCATTGATCAGACGCTGTGCGTAGGAACAAATTATGAAAATCTGCACCATGGAACAGAAGAGGAATAATCCTACCATGACCAGACTGTCAATGTTGCCGCCAATGGTAATTTGAAAGATCATGAAGCAAATGATAAACGAGGAGCTGGCAAAGTTGCAGAGCAGGGGAATGCCAAAAATCTGGCTAATCTCCTCGCTGAGCACAAGCAGTTGCTGATGGTAAATGATGCCTTTCTGCAGGAAGTCCAAGTCCTGTTCAGGCGGCAGTTTTCCTGCCACATGCTGTTCGATCCGTGTGCCCAGGCGCTTGAAGTGCATGATCAGTAGTGTGACCAGAGCGCACATGAACGTATCCGCCGCCAGTTGACCGGAAACACATGCCTGTCCAGCCAAATTCTGTGAGACATACATTGCATAATAGCTCCAATTGCTGGACCAATCCCAGGGTGTCCAACAATAATAGGGCAGCATGCGTTTAAATGTTCGTATTCCCAGCCAAAAATCATAGATCAAATAGTAAACGGCCCAGTACAAATTGTAGGTCCAAATAAGCAGCATTTGCATAGAGAAATAAAAGATACTAATGTATCTATAGCCGCGCAGATACTCTTCCATCTTGTACTCCGCCTGCTGACGTGCCTCAGACGGATGCAATTGCTGCAGATGGGCGACCACGTGGGTGAGTTTAGATCTCTGATACCAGATGTGTCGAATCTTAATGACGCCAATCACAACGTATCCAATGAAGCACAGGTTCATGGTGGCTTCCAGAAAATTGTTGGCCTTGGCAAAGGCCAATGCCACATAGATCAGCTCCGACAAGAGCACCAAATTCAGATTGAGCACCTGACAGAAAAAGTACCAGTTTAACAGATTTCGAGTCCATTTGCGCACTTCTGGAGACCAATTGTTGTTTCTGTTTCTTTGCTCGCTTTCGTAGGCCACCATGCCAATGGAAAAGTAAAAGATGTTCACATAACGGAAAAACTTATCCAATGATATGGTCTTGCCACTTGTCACAATTTTCGTCGAATGTTTCCCGAATTTCCAAACCATTTTCGAATTGTCCACTGTGGCGTGTTTATTGTATTGTGGAGCTTTTATAGCTGCGACTACGATTTGATAATTGACTGTTGTGGAGCACAGCCACGCCCACTTGATTAGGCTCGCCCAAGAATCTCTCAATTAGCATTTGGTCCTGTGAACGGTAACAGTTGGCCATTTGGGCTTGTGGGCGTGTCTAAGTGCGTCTAAGTCGAAATAAATTAGCCACTAGCAAATCGATGACATCCTCAATTAGTTAAGTGAAGAGCGATTAATCGACTCAATGTACTCGCATTCGGGAATACATGTAGAGATGGACTCTAGTCGATGTGTCACACAAGATTTTACAATTAATTTGGATAGGTGTTTCCCAAGTCAGTGAAATTGCTGTTGGTTGCTTCAACTTTTTCTTCAGTTACTTATAAAAATAAGTAAAAGGGGATAATGTATTCGTTGCAATGTATGTAACAGGCAGACGGAAGCATCTCCGAGCCACCACACGCACAGTTTTCAAGATATTAGGGATTTTTTACTAATTAACGTAAACTACTATTAAATCGTAACAAGAGCGGAAAAGTAGTGAGATGGTAATGGCTAATCAAAATTTTTAAAAAATACAAGTGCCTAAAAGCATGCTATAAAAAATATTTCAAAATGTATTAAAATAAGTAACGGGTATCCTATAGTCGGGAGCTCAACTATAGCCTTTCCCACTTGTTTTTATTATTAATGTAAAGTTTTTTTTAATAAATAAATGCAATAATATTCAGAATACTAAACCATCTCTAGGCAGCAACAAAATTTATTTCAAATTCAATATTATGTAGTTGTTTATTATTAGGTCAACTGTCTTTGGCATGCTTTGACCTTGTTGATCTTTTGACATCTCCTTTTTTCTTACATCGAAGATATATTTTTAGCAAAATAAACTTAAAACAATTGCATTTTATTGTTTGTTAACCGAGAACTTGTCTGTTTGTCCACTTGGCCGGTGTCAGCATTGCCTTTTAGCCAAGACTTTCTTCTGGTCTTGATGCCCTATTCTGCCTATTTTAGCCATATTTCTTTCTGACTATGATTGCTGCATATTAAAGTTATTTGCATTGTCCTTTTACCTACTGAGTTTTGTCTCTCTTCTTTTGGTTTGAGTTTTTTCTCAGGATTTGTTTTTATAAAAACTTCCAAAAAAAGTAACCTAAATAAACGAATTTAATAACATCTGACAGTCGCTAAAGTTGACATGATTTTTATAATTGTTTTATTTTCCATCGTTCTGTGTATGTTAATTCTCATTTGCCTGAGCATCACTAATAAAGTGCATTTTTGTATTTACATATTATTATATTTATTTAGTTGTATTTAATTGACATTTGAATTTTATTTTCATGTGCAATTATCATTTAAAACTTAGTTGTACATTTCTCATCAGGCCCATAAATATGTAAATAATGTGAATATATATTTATATGTTTGCTTTTGAATAATAAGTTTGCTCTACAAAATTTGTGTTAATTAATCAAAATGTTGACCAAAATCTGGCTAAATGTCACTCTAAAGTTTCAATATTAGCCTAACTGGGAGGGTATGTGCATTAATACAATTAACAATTTTCGTTTGAAAAGGTATAAAGTAGGAAAATATGAAGAAAAGTAATTTAAAAACAATTAAAAAGTAATTTAAATCAAACAAAATAAAATAAATAAAATATTTCCATAAAATATTACAATTTAACAATTTAAATTGAAAGTTAAGCTGACCTGATTCTTGTGCATTTTGCCATCAGATATTTGTTTTTTAAAATTGTTTTTATGTGAACTGTTTCTCGCTCTCTCATCCATAAACTTGTTAATGAAAAGCTAACAGGAACTGCAAACACAGATTTATTTGAAAAATAACAAAATAATTTATTTACTAAATAGATGAGTTGTCAAAGCATGACAGTTTTCAATTATTTTATATTATTTGTGATGTTATAAAAATGATTAAGAGTGAAAATTCTTTCAGAGAATGTAAAACTTTATCTATATATATAAAACCCTTTTTTAGAGTATTTTTTCAGTTTAGTATGCCAATGTTGTTTTTTAAAACATTCTCTAATAACTTTGTTATTCAACCAACTAATTAATCACCTTTGTCGTAATAAAATATCTTAAAATTGAAGGGAAATATATTTCATTTTAGTTGCCAAAAGATAACTCAAAAATCGTTGCTCGGTTTTTTGAGCAGGCACAAATTAAGATGTTGTTCAGTTTTCTCAACAGAAAAAGAAACAAAGTAATTACCTATAAACCTTCATTTGTTTTTTTCTCTCATTTTTGTTGGTCGGAAACCCACAAAAACAAACAAACACAGCTGGAAATGTATGTGTGTTGTTTTATATTATCAAAAACAAACTTATGACAGCGCCAGAAGGAGGGTGAGAGAGGGGTTTATATGGGGGAAAATATGCTTGTTTTGGCTACTGGCAATTTTGAATGTGTGCCAAATGTTGTTTGTTGTTATTGCTGTTGCTGGCTTTGCTGTAATTGTTACACCAAACAGTGAAATGTGCAATGATAACGTCGCACTGTCTATGTAATTCTATGTTTCTGTGTGTGTGTGTGTGTGTGTGTGTTGGCCCACATTTTCGGCCATGTATATGTATGTGTGTGTGTGCCTTCATATCTGAGCATACATTGCCTGATGCCAGAAACTGGCATTGGGCCATTTCAGATGCTGGCATCGTCTCTTAAAGCTCCCATCTCAATTAACTAAAGTTGCTTTAAATATGAACTACAAAAAAAAAGAACTGTTGCATACCTTTCGCCACTGACAAGTCAAAAAGTTCAGTTCAGTTCAGTTGAGTTGAGTTTGTTTGTTTCTTGCTTAATTACAATTGATTACACACTTTCATTGCGTGCCAAAGTAACTTTTATATCACACACAGACACACACACACACACACACTTGCGTGCAGTTCTATAATTGCCGCATTCATTTTGCATAAGAGGCAGCAACACCTGCAGAAAGTCGGTTTTAACAATTTAAACACGAACACGAACCCCATTTCGCCAGTTTTTCGCAAACGGGCCCAACTTTTTTGGTGTTTTTTTTTTTCGCCAGCGCGAAAAGAGCACAAGCCGAAAGTTTCACATTCACAGTTTATTGGCATTTTACGTGGTTACGAAAGAAAAAGTTTCAACTTCTAGTTAAGGGTATTATATACAGAGATACCCTGTATCTAAAGATTAACTCAGCCTTTCCATCTTTTCAAGCTTTAAAAACTTAAGTGTTTAAGCATATGTTAATATATTCGGCAATTTCTAGATTATTTGGCAACTTTTTATTCAGACATGTTCGGTTAATCTCTAATTACTCAAAAGCAACGCAAAATCCATTTTCCGTATACATATTTTAATTACATTTTTTAATTTAAAGGTAAACATATACTTACTCACTGAAATTTGAACAAATTATTTGACTCAAAAAACAAGTTAAATAATTGAAATCTACGCAATTATGTTTGGTTGTTTTCAAAAAAATTTTAATCAGACTATAGGAATTAATTAAAAAGTATTCAAATAAATGATCATTTGGATTTTTGAAAATAATGGCTCTTTAAAATAATTCTTTAAATATGAAGAATTTCAAAAATTGCGTAGTTGTCTAAACCTCTATTATAATTTTCGTATAGCTATTGGATATAAAAGCGACTGCGCCCAATTTTAAATGCATTTCTCGAATATTTTCACTAATTTCGTTAATATTTGCAATATGTTTGCATGCCGTTGGAAGGCGCAGCAAGGTTTGCTTTTGATTTGTCGAGTTTGCTGCGTGTGGCGCTTAACACTTTTTTACCTTTCACACTGTGTGCGTTTTGCATATCAGCAAAATAAAAAATGGCTTACAAAGTTCTTTTCCAAATAGAAACGCAATTGGAGCAGGTTCGTAGATACATATCCTGCTTGTTGTTGTGCTCCATAAAAAAGGACGAACTGTGCCTATTATAGATTATAATCTAAACTTGTGCAAACTGTCTTTTTAAAATTTTCACCTCAATGCTTAGCTTACGAATTTTTGCTAGTAAGTAAATATAAAGCATGTTTTTTCAAGTAACAGTAATTTGTACAATCTGAATATCATAAAAATTATTTAAACACATTTTCCTGCGACTCGTCAACATTTAAATTTATAAATTTTGAGCGTTTGGGAGTATTTTTAATCCACACTACACGGACTAAAGCTATGTGAAGCGAATGCCGAAATAATTTCAAATTATTCTAATATTCAAATTGAATAATCTAGAGACCGAAGAAAAAATAATTATTTAAATGTTAAATAAGTCGAGCAACCGATATAAATACGAAATATTTCATAGCTCATTAGCAGAAGGCCGTAATGCAGTATCTCAAGGATGTTGAGGAGCAACAAAATTGCATACATTAAAATCCAATGAGCATTGCTTGTATTTGTATGTGTTTGTGTGTATTTGTTGTTATAACGAATCGTATTATGCCTTCTCACAACATAAATAAATAAAATGCACACAAACCAAATCCTGCGGCGTTCACAGCCCAAACAATGGCAATTGATAGAAATTTCTATTCAGCTGTTCAAATAAGGACTTTATACACTGATTGTTGTTCTTTAATGTGCTGCATACTACGAATTTTCTTGTTGAAATTCGACTTTAAAAAATATTTTAAGGATAATCCAAACATGTAATAAAACTTCATTAATTCATAAATCAATAGCCCTTAGTTTTGTAAATATGTATATTAAAAATGAAGAGCGTAAGGTTTTTTTAATGACTTTAAAAAAATGTTAAGGAGCATCCAAAAGTGAAATGAAACTTAATTAAATCCAGTGCTTAAAATGCTTCAGTCGAAACAGCAAAAGTTACAAAATTTTGACTTTATTCTGCTTTGACTGTTTGCAACTGTTCAATATAAGCTGCTGCTTCTGCTTCGATTTTTGTAGGAAACTGTTTTGTGCTATTACTTCGACTGCAACTTTTGTTTTCTTCAGAAGCATAAGCAGAGGCAAAATCAACAGAAATGAAAATTTTTCCAGTTTTTTAAACACTGATTAAATCATACTTTAATGATTCTTAATTATGCTGTTATATAGAAAACAATAATGTAGGGACAATTATTAACAACAGAGAAAAATTCTTATTGAAATATATAATTTTTTAATAATACCTATTGATACTACTTTGAAATGCTCTTAGTAAATATAGCTTAGCTGATTATATGATATTTTTCTCACAGTGTATGGCTTAAAAGCCTGCCACTCATGGGAAGCTTCTTAATGTGTGTGTGTGAAATTTATTGAAATTATTTAATGTTCCATTATTATCATTATCACCCTAGGGTTTTACAATTGTGCTTCGGTTTAAGCCGGCAACTTGGGAATCAAGTAAATATGTACGATTATATGCAACACACACACACACTTATATATATATACACACATACAAATATAGAGACTTAAACATTGATTTGGTTGGTAGTTCTGCTTTGTTATTTACCGAAGCATAAAGTCGTACCGCAGAGTTGTTAGCTTGGCAATTGTCCGGCTAATAGGGTTGTCGCCCTTTGTGAATATTTTATGGGTATTTTGTGTGTACGTAGCTTCACCAGACTTGAGGTCAAAAGCTAATGAGTTGCACTTTGATGGATCATTTGCTTGATGTTTGTAGGCAGAAACAATTTGTCTTTTTCACACAAGTTTAGTTTAGTTAGCTACAATTGTGAAATAGCAAAATTTTGACATGTATTTATTTGAGATACATTGTCAAGTTCTCTTTCTCTTAACCTACATTTCGACATTGAAAATGGAAATAATTAAACCAAAACTATTTGCACATTAGCTGCAAATCCAATGCAACACATTCTTCGCTCTCTTTCTGTCTCTGTCTCGTTTTCTGGTATCTTGTGTTTTTGTTTGTGGAGTTGAAGTGCTCTAATTTCATTGGCATTGGCATTAGTGTCACAGTGGCACACCTCAACTGCACAACTGTCGATAAGCTGGTCTCCCTTTCAGCTGCCAGGATATGACATAGTTACGCACTCTCCTCAACTTCCTGTCCCTGTGCATGTCCTCCTCTGATAAGGTTATGCATTTCAACTCAATTGAAAGCATTTGTCATAATTGGTGCCAGTATGCATACGAGTAAATGTCTGTCTGACTCCCCCTCCTGTCCTGCCCTTTCCTCCTTATCAGCAACTGCAATTGTAACCCGAGCATTACACACACACATGCTAATCGCTGCATACCTGAGCTTCAACACATTCAGGTTGCATTTAATGCAATCACCACTCCCTATCATTATCCACCACACTCAACCTCAATCCACCACGATTCACCTCTCCCTGATGCTTTAATCTACAATCCATGCATACGTATTACGTATTGCCAGCTATTGTCACATTCTTGACTTGTATTAGAGATGAGCATGGATTGGTTGTGGAGCTCACGATATTAAGTTTAGTGCGGACACGTGAGTTTTTGATGGCGTTACTTAGGCCAGAAAAATATGAACAAATGACAAATCAAATAAATTATTTGACTCATTTATTTAACGAGAATTGTTTGGTAATTTTGAAATTCTAACTGCCTCATATTAAAAAAATACTTAAAAAAATATAAGTATCCGTTAAAATGTATGTAACTGGGATATTGAAGCTTTTTCGACCATATAAAGTGTATGTGAATGTTTTTAATCATCAACAACATCGATTTAGCCATATCTATCTGCTTGTCAGCAGTCTCAGAAACTATAAGAGCTAGAGCAAACAAAATTTGTACACAGACTTAGTTTGAAGCTTTGTTTCAAATCGCAAAATTTAGATATGCCTTTATTCTGTATTTTGTATTATTTTGTATAACTTATCTATCTTTCTAGGTATCTACAAAGGATTTAACTTTTTAAGCAGAGTATGTAACCGGTATCTCTAATTCTGCTTTTTTTTAGCCCTAAGTACGCAGTTAAAAGAACGAAGGATCTGTTAAGTATACCAAAAAAATAAAGAGCGTGACAGGCCAAAGGAGGATGTCGTTCCCATCTCTAAGTTGTTCTTCCATTTTGCGCTATTGCATCAAAGGCCGACGTCATAAGTACCCACTGTGTGTGCGTCATTGTGTGTGTTTGTGTGTGTGTGTGTACTCACGTCTATGTCTGTGTGTGTGTGTGTGTGTGCATATGAAGGGTCGCAGCCGCTGTGTTTGTCATTGGCAGACCGCATTTTTAATATGCGCATAAATTGGCTGACATTGATGGATCCTAATAGAGTTGCCATTGCCATTTTCCTCTCTCTCTCTCTCTCTCTCTTTTCATCTATACGTCTAGCTGCTTGCCTGCCACTTGCCGCTGTCTGAGTTACTGCTTTTGTTGTTGTTGTTGCAGCTGTAATGTGCAATGAATTTGTAAGCAAGTCATGAATAACGAGCACGTGAGCTGCAAACGCAGTTATTGCGAATCACATACATATAAATGTACATAAATATGTATGTGTGTATTTATGTATTGTGTTTAGGTATGTGTATAAATATGTGTCCCCTGTCGATATGTAGCAGTCTGTAGAGGTGGAAAGAGTCTCTAATGGAGAAGAAAAGGAAGAACTCTCAAGCTACGAAAGAGGGAACGCGCGAGAAAAAGGACAAAGCAACATATATCTAGCTCCGATTACCACTCTTTGACTATCACTTGACACTTTTAAATAATAACTTCACAAAATCGAATTGAACTTACAGCCGCAAAAAATATAAAGCATCAACGCAATAAGACTCACAATCGATACAAGTTGCCGCCGCAGTCGCCGGCTGGCCAATTACTCGGGAATAAAGTTTTGTCCACAATTGAACTTCTTCCGGATTTGGACCTTCTCCTCAGGTCCCTGCTCGGGCGCCAAATGTTCGGGATAGAGCTCTCCACGAGCGTTGAAAAGATAAATTTGGATAAAATCCCTCCTTCCCAATGAAAGGCGTATCAGCTCCGTTTCAGCTCTTTACTCGAACGATCTTCAAAAGTGAGTGTTACAGTTCAGTGTCAACTTCATTACAGTGCAGAACTTCATTACAGTTCAATGTACAATGTGTCGATCGAAATATCGATAGTTATTAAATTCAATTAACAGTCGTAAGCAAAAATACTAGTTTTGGGCTACCATATGTAGAATGAATACTAAATACTATATTGCGGCGCGAACAATGTGTTTATGTGCTTCTGTCAAAAATTCAACTATTATATTGATATTCTTGCACAATACAGGTAACATCAGTGATGTTAGTATTAAAAAAATCGATTCTAACAAAAGAAATTAAATAAATAAATAATTGAACAAACAACAGTGAATCTTTTGAAATTTTTTTTATAAAAATTAGTTAATATATCGATGACTTAAATATGTCGATCTAAGACGTCTCTATTTTTAAAGAGTTTTTGTAATTTAAAACATTTTAAAGAATAACTTTTATGTATATTTGCAGTTTGAAAAAGTAAGTATTGAAATATATATTTTAATAATTATATTCATATTTCTTATAAAACTTTTCTAAGCAAAGCTCTAACGTGATTATATTTTAATAACTTTAAATAAAATTTCAGTAATAAGAATTCAATATAAATAGATTGGTATAGGGAAAATCCTTGATATTACCCTCAACATTTGTGCAATTGAAACATATTTTAGAATAAATAAGAGAAACTGGAATAAAGGAATGTGTCAGCTAAATCACAATTATCACAAGAGTTCCTGATAAATGAAGATTTACGCAAACGTCTCATAAATCGGATAAGCATTGGTAGGCAGTTATTATGTACAATAATAAGTACACACAGCTGCCGCATGGTACTTAATTTTTTACAATGCGGTATACGCTTAACGTTACGAGTACTCGGTAGCTATCTTTTATGGCATACTTGTGGGCACAGGCACTCAAAGCCATTGTACTAAGCAGCTTTGACAACAACAGCCCATGCCCCGGCGACACCTAAATATATATCATGTTTAAAAATCCAGCAGGAGAATGAGAGGAATTCTTTGGATGAATTGGGCTGGAGACAACATCCAGAGTGCGTCAACCGAGGCGCGATATTTCGAGCGTGAATTGTAAACTTTTGATTGGATTGTGCAGCAAGTGGCGTGTGCGTATACGTAACGCGTGTTAAAATATTGGTAAAACATCTGGCAACAACAATGTGACTGTGCCTGTGCCTCTGCCTGTTGGCCCTGCCACAACTCATTAAAAAGTTTTCTTTCCAAACTGTTTTGATTCGGTTTCTGCCACCGGTTGCAGCTACTCATGAACGTTACAAATTCTATGTAATTTTTTTTTTTGTGTCGTCATCATTTTTGTGTTGTCGTCGGGCGTTTTAATTAAGCAATCGCCTAACATAAGTCATAGTTATGGCGCTTGGTCTTGGCTGTCAGCTGAACCAAACGCGAAATCAATCAACATCAACAGCAGCAGCAACTCACGCTCCCCACGCACTGAAACTCTTTGTGCTCCAATCATTTTCATTACGGACTTGTGGGTCGCCGACAGCGACGATGGCGATGCCGATGCCATGTTGCGGCTGAGCTCAAAATATATTTTACTTTGATTCTAATATACACTTACTGAGGGTATTATAACTGAATTAACTGGTTGACAGCTTCACCTCACTTTAATATTATTGTATGTGATCAAGATATTTGAAACAGCTTGAAATAAAAATCATTTTTTGTAGAAAACGTTATGGTTGCATTCAGTAACCGTTTTATGAAATTAAAGCAGCTGTACATATATCACTTTCGTCTAAATCGGACATGTTTCTTCAATCTCAAAAGTACGAAAGTGAGCAATCATAGACACCTTTGAAATTCATTAAATCAAAAATAATTTTATGAAATAAGCAATTAATATGTTTATTGACTATTCAAATTTAAGTTAAGGCTGCCTATATTTGACATTTTTTTTGGCTGTTTACTGGACTTCAATTCAATTTCAAAAATCCATTTGTCCAAATATTGAACTAGTGATAGTGGGACGGGAAATTTAATGTTTTTTTTTTGTTGAGCTATTAGGAGGCTTGAAAAATACAATCGATAAACTCTACAAATTTATTCATGAAAATAAAGTTGAAATGCAGTCATCGCATTTTATTTATTTTTGTTTTTTATTTTTGGAATTTATTTCATTTAGCTAACGGATACCACACTAATTGTGTGACAGGAAGTTTAATTTCGAATATATTTTCGTTTGACGAAAAACTTTTTTATGCAGTTGATGCAAAAAAAAAAATCTAGTGCTTTCAGCCCACACAAAAATGATTTTCTAATTTCCACAATCGATGGAAATGCGAATAGTAAATGCATTTGACTATTAAATACCCAGCAAATAAATTTTTGCACATATAAAAACTTTTCTAATCTCCTACGGTTTCTATTTTTAATAGAAAATACAACAACAATTGAATGCTACAATTTAATTATATCAGATGTGTATATATGACTTTTGTATTATTATTTAACAAGATTATTAACTTCGTTGGTTGTGAATTGTCTACAGGGTATAGAAAATATGCTGCTCTGCAATGGCAGTGAAACACTCTGCCATGACAACAATCAAACAGATACACTTAGGAACAGAGAGTAGAGAAGGAACAGCAAGGGAATTCTGAAAATCATCAGTTGTAATTTGCAAGCAAACACAAACACAAGCACAGTACACAGAGACAGAGACAGAAGCAAAGAGTACAAAATGGAGTCGGTTGTTTTGTCGCAACAAAAATGGCGTAACGGTCTCCAAACTATACACTCACATAAACACACACACACGCATACATAAACAGATACTCATATGCATGTTGTCGAAAGTGAATGGAAATGGAAATTTACTTATTTTTTTTTTTATTTTACTTCTTTTGGGCCAGTTTCTATAAACTAAAGCCAAATGGTCTGGAGCCAGAAAGACTTTTGTATTCGATTTTAGCTGGAATTTTCAGTGGCTGCAGTCACGTGCTCGCGATCATAATAAAATGGGACTTGACAACAGCCATAAAAAGCAGCCGACACGATACGACACAGCGGCAGTGGCAGTGCAATTTCAGTAAATCGATGACCCTAAAATTGGTATTGCAGTGGCATCAGAAGTTTGGCATTAGCATCAATGCGCGTAAACAACAAAATGCAGAAATCGCTGGCACCTCCTTTGGGGCAGGATGTGCAGCTGTAGAGCTGTAGAGCGTGCACAGAAGCATTATTCCGCCGGATGTTGTGTATTGACTCTGAATGTTGTGTGTGCTACAATGGCGAATTTGAGTGGACATGCAACTGACTGGACACTGCTGTGGCATGCGGCAACGAACACACATATGTAAGGACATTTCAGGACCATTGAGTCAGCTTGGTTTTGCGCTCTTAACTGACACTTTCTTGACACATGGAAGACATCAGCAATTGATTCAAGGACAACTTTTAATTCTAAATATCTCTAGTTATATTATTTTAATTTTAATATAATTTTTTCTTAATTTAAATCAGCGGAAGAAATATTCAAGAATTCACTTAACATTTGACATAAAGTTTTGATATTGAGTTATTATATATATTTTATTTTCTAAAATATAAGTAGCTTTGAGATACGGATAAATTCCTGCGTATGCGAGTATCAATAAAAATATTTAATTACATATTTTAAGATTATCTTAAGAGTATGCTATAATTATGTCTGTGAACTTAACGCAATGGAATCCATGCTTTCAATGCTTAATTAATTAATGAATTATCTTTATATTTTATACAAGTCTTTTCCTTAATATGCTTTTACCAAATAATTGTATGTTTTCCAACTTTAAACTGGGGAATATTTGCAGTACAATTCCCTACAATATTCTTTAGTTGTTTAAGCACTTTAAACAAATCGACTTCACAATATTAAATATTGCAATATTAATTATCTTGGCTGTAGTATATAACTTTAGTTTCAATAGTACATACGAGCCTTTATTATGTTTTACTTATTTCTGAGAAAATGTTTGTAGAAAGGAAATATTTGAAGAAGTTCGAGCATAAAATGTTGTGTCTGTATCGAAATTGCGTTTTAATTGTTTTGTGCCCCATTTATGGTCTATTTATGTGTCCCAAATTGATTCACCAGTTAACAGTTTTCCTTAACTGAAATTGTAATACGACAGTTAATTTGCATACAATTTCGAATTTTGAATCTGAGCACATTAAAGTGGTGCAAAAGCAGGCTCTAAATTGCAGCATAAAAGTCTGCAAAAAATGTTTTTTTTGTTTTTTTTTTGTTTTGTTTTTGGTCTGTTGTGCGTTGTCGAAACAGCAACAGCAACAATATTGACACAATGCCATAATGCAATGCAGTGAGTGCATGTGTGTGTGTATTTGTGTGTATGTGAATGCAAACAATTGCAACAACAGGCATAACATGCGGAAAAGTGTCAGTGTTTTCTTGGCAACAGGCAGGCACTCGCCCAGTTGCATAAACACTTATAGAGCCATTTCAGCATAGTCATAGTCAACTAAAAGCAGTGGCATTCCATATCCAAATGTACACCCTCACACACACACACACACACTCAAACACACACATCATACACACACATACACACCCACTCAAGAGGCGCTTGCTCATACGTTATGGCCGCTAATGTATCTGTTTTGTGTGTTCTAACACAGGGACGAATGCAAGGACGACGTGTGTCCCAGTGTCCCAGCACTTGGAGTGCTTACGAATAAATTGCTGGGCCTTTTCAACAGACAGACAACATTTTCCACTGGTTGCTGTTTTATGGCAAAAAACAAATTGCTGCGATATGCCGAAGACTTGACACCCTTGTGGGGCTATTGAGCGTATACTAGGATGATGTAGACCCAGATATAGACCTATATATCGGCTTGTAAAAATTATAAAGAAAGCAATTTGAAATTAACAGCATATTTTAAAATATAAAAATAGTTATTTACAAAAATAATACAATTTAAATTGAAATTATTTAAAATTATACAATTCAAATTAAATGATTATTATGATGCAGCCTTTTTGAGAAACACAAAAAAATATACACTCCGATTTAGATCTGATAATTAAAGTGTTATTTAAAATGAATAGGGACTAAGACATAATTTACTAAGAAAAAAAAAGAACTCTATAAGTCGAGCATATTCCTTACTCGAACATTTTCATTGGATAATGATGATTTGAGTTAAGGAGGTTCTACTGTATGTTGTTAAAAATAATCTAACCGCATTTTTTTATTTTTATTGCTCGCACTATTATAACGGCAATAATCTGAAATATATTTAGTATGTAAGTTTAAGTTTTGAATTTAGAACTTTCCACAATTTCTGAATCGATTGCCTGCAATGACTTAGCTCTCGTAATCTGCAAAGTACCTCTTAACAAAGGCATAATACCCATCTGAACATGTTCCATTTTCCACGGCTTTCACGTCAATTGCGAACTGCAGTCGGGGACCATTGATAATCTTCCCTATTCCGGGCAATAATTGATGCTGCGCTGAATGGTCCTGAAAGTTCTTTGGTCATTTGCAGACACCTGTTAGTCAATTGCTGTGCCAATTAGCTAAAAGGACTGAATGAATAGGCAGACATATAAGTGGAGAGGGGTGAAGGCATTTTGCAGTGTGGTTCGCGTTTTAAAGCCGCTAGGGCAACAATCTGTTTGACCGATTGCACGAGTCTTTCAGGAAAAGACATGTCCGCACTGCTTCTATCTTTACAACTGGTTGCATATTGTGTGTGTTGGTGGTACATGAAATACTACACATAATTTTGTTTGGATGCTGCTGTGTTATCATTTAATTAAGTTTTCTTTAATTAAGTCGACATGTGAGAAACTGCAATGACTGTCGAAGCCCATTTTGAGCTGATGTCATGCGGCTTGGTGGCCAGACAAAAGCAAAAGCGCGCCGCATGTTGCAGCAACACAAACATACCGATTGAGTCAAAATTGCTTGACTCAAAGTTACTCTATAGTCATCGTATGCTTATGTTTTTCATGTTACCTATCTAAAATATTCAAAGCAGTAATGATAATAATTTAAACAAGCTAAAATTGGCTAGAATTAAAAATATATAATTATTTGTGTAAATGAATACATTTTCGATTAATTTTAAAAAAGTGATTTCATTAATATTCATTTATTTTGTATTTTTAAATTTTACTGCATTTTATTTTTCATTAAATTATAATAGCTAGAAAATAGTTCATAATTATGGCAGCAGTTGTTGTAGCATGTGAGAGTCAAAATATTTTTAATTTATATGATGATGAATAACAACTTTTTTAAATTTGCAAAGTAAAAGATATTATACCCTCAACACAGAATTTAAACTCTTAATTTATAGGAAAGAGATGAAAGTAGATAATGAGATAAAATTCGTGGCGTACAATTTGAATCTTATAATATTTCGAACTCCATGTGCATCAGTGTTGCTAATTTGTCCTTTTTGCGGACAGATTTAAAACTCGATTTCCGGAAATATTTTACTGGCCAATAGAGAGCTAATACATTCAATATTGGAGGTTTTTTTAAAGCTATGATATTATTATTTTTATATGTATTAATAAGAAAACATTGTTTGTTCAGAGTTTTTGTCCGGCCTTTTTTTGTGTAAAAGCGATGGCAACACTGATATGCGTCCCCATTTTCGAGTTACAGGGCATAATAATAAAATTTCTTGTTTCTACTGTGTGCGTGTGTATGGCATCTATGCTTAATTATTAAGAGCATGCCTTCGAAGCAAATGCACACAACACTTGTACACAAATACACAGGCACATGCGAGGACACACACTCACACAAAAATATGTTTGTAGATGTATGTATGAATCGTGCAGATCTGTGTGTGAAAGTGGCAACATGTCAGCGTAGCAAGAAAATTTCGCGCATTTTCCTGTAGCTAAACTTGAAAACACTTGATAAAATCACAAGTGTCAAACATTTGCAAATCATTTACTGTATTTTCGCAATGGTGGAAAAACCATCTTCATAAGTGTCGGCGCCTTACTGAGTTCTCGACTTAACTTCGGGTAATTTAAGAAAAAAATAAAAATGCTTTAAAGAAGAAAATTTTAAGAAAATATTCGTGTTGAGAACTCGATTTAGTTGAGGGTAATTTAAAGGAAAATTAAAATGTTTTTAAAAGAAATTTTTTTTAAATTTCCTTTCTTTAAATCTCTATTCCTTCACGATCGACCACTTCACAAATCACTGCCAATTCATCCTCAACCAATGCACCCGCTTGAAAATACCCACTCCCTCACAACTCCTCACAGAGGCCAACATTGAAAACATTAAAAATTTTGTAAAACTTATTTCTAAATTAAATGTAAGAATTTAACATATGTACACAAAACCAGCCTGAAGGCCTCCGCTGCTCTGGCTATAAACCAAAATTGTAATTTAGAATTAATTTCTAGGCTACAATATTATAAATAAAAAAAAATAAATCTCTATTCCTTTGCAGTCTCTTTTTTAATTTAGGTTTACTTTTTATTCACTATTCCTTTAACGCCTGTCGCTTCTCGTTACTTGGTACTCACTACTCGCAGCTCTATATTCGCAAATCACAGCTATTTTATCTCTATTTTCTATTGTGGTTTACTTTGACTAGGCTCTTTCTCAGTTTCTCTCTTTCTTTTCCTTACCAGAAATTTTTTTAAATTCTCGTTTCTTATTATAAATTTTTCGTTGTTCGCTTATTTATAATAACTACTCGCCAATCGATATTACACTCTACTCGCACTACTTTACTCTCGTCACTCGCTAGACTATCTCTCGGTGCTCGTTCTTCGTTAAAGGTTGCTCGCTATACGCTCTACTCGCTATTGTTGATACTCGTTACTTGCTACTCTCTGTTATTACTTCTCGGTACTCGCTGCTCGTTGTTCGGAAATTGTTAATCAATAAAAGTTACTTGCTATTTTTCATCCTCAAATTTCTACAGAGTGTGGAATCTTTGCGGGGAATCTGCAAGTCGTGACATTCCATTTCTGCAGTCATTTGATCTGCCTTGTTTCGGTAATCGAGAGTTGACAACTCTGCTCTCTATTGGCTCTGTTTCAGTGACCCACAAAATGTGTGTGTCACAATTGTTGCTGTATCTGTGGTCAATAATTTTCCGCTCATATCTCATAAAGGAGTGTGTGTATGTGAGTGTGGTATGTGTGTATATGTTTGTATTTTCATTGTTCATTGTTGATGACTCCCTGGTTGACTGTTTCATTTGGGCTCACTCGTCCATGTGTTGACAGTTCACGCACACAATGCCCATTTACATATTGAAGTTTTGCATGCACACACACATACACACACAAATACACACACACATAGAGGCATTCTTGGTGGATGGTGCATAGTAATTGCAACATTTGCTGCAGAGTCTCAGCTGTGGCATCTGTTGAAGGTAGCACAATAGCAATGGACGTTGCAACGATGCAACGAGTGCAGCTGCAGCTTCCATTTCCACTGCATTGGGGCATGCAACATGTCCCTCAAGCATTGCAGCATCCTGTGTTCTCTCAATTGCCATGTTAACTCACAGCTCACAGCATCCGGATGCCGGACACAATTGGCCCGGTTATCCTTAAAGATTCAAGGCCCAGTCCAATAATCGATGATTGTTGCGCCAATTTACGAGTACAATGAAGCATTACAATCGGGGCCAAGTTAAAGTTCTCTGTAAATGCTTTCAGGCTTAACTTGGCTCCAAATGCTTTCGGATTCGCTGAGCTTATTTAATGAGCAGAGGCTGTAAGTGTTGAGCGTGCCGCAGCAAAACGTTGCCGGGATTAGAATGTGGCAACAATTGCAGCTGCTCGTTTTGCGATTGCATGCAGTCCGCTAATTATGAAGAGCCGAGCACTTTGTGTAATTAAAGATGAATTCTCTGCAAGCGGACTAAGGGAAGGGAGAAGAGATTTCCATTTTTCATTATGCGTTGCCAGTTCTTAGTGCTCGTCTGGAATTTAAATACCCTAGAGGGAGACAAATGTGGCATTTGCTTTTTAAATATTTTTATTTTGTAGGGTAATCTTAATCGACTGTCGCTTACATAGTTTTATTAATAATTTTAAATGTCTTTTTATTCTTTTTTCTTTTGTTTTATTCGAGCTATTCACTAATGTTTTGCAAGTATTTTTTGTAATTAGCTGTGATAAAGCCACCTATCTGTAGGGTATTTGCAAGTCGGATAAATAATAAGAATTTTAAATAAATATTACATATGTACCTAACATTCCATCTCCGAGTAAATTTGGAATGCAATGCAAATTTTGTAGAGCAGATAAGATGAACTATTTGGACTGACTATGATATACTATATATTAAGGTCAAGTATAGGGAATCTCCCAGTCAAGCTATATTTATTTATTATTTTTAATAATGATAGACTGTTGATTAGTAAAGTTAAACAATTTTGACGTTTAAAATGCTTAAAATATATCTTTTAAACTGAATAATTCTTATCTAGGGTATCTTCCAGTTGAGAATTTTCATCTCAATTATTTTTGTTGTGATTTAAAGAATGTTTTTCTGCCAAAAACAAAACTATTTGAAAAGCATTTAAAAAAAATTGAGCCACAGAAAGGATTCGAAATGCAAAACGACGCACCGAAAAACATGCCGCAACATAAAATATTTATGATATTGCGGTTTTTTTCCGGTTTTTCTGCTGGTGGCAGCAACTTTCAGTAGCCAAAAAAAAAAAGAAAAAAAAAAACAGAGTTGGTAACATTTCGGTGTAAACCATTTCAAAAGGATGAACCATAAACAATTTGCGCGCAAAGTGTGTTGCGGCATTTGATGTGAAGCTACCACAAATGCTGTTAAATGTAATGTTAATACCACAAAAGACGACTATAGTATGTATATTTAGTTTTTACTGTTAAATAAAATGCTTATGCCACAATCGAGGGTGCAGCATAAATATTGCTATTAAATTCCATGTAAATGCTACAAAAATAAACCATTGCTTTTTACTTCTATTTATTTTGGGAGCAAGCATTGAATCAATGTTTAGGTGTGGCACTTAGTTCGACTTTTAAGTTTTTCCCTATGGCAGAAACTTTACTATAAGAGAGTGTGTGTCTGTTGGCCAAGTTGGCTTCTTGTGGTCAGCACTTTGTGTAGATCTCTTTGGAACTTGCCACATGACACAGAATATTGCAAAGTTTGTGCTGTGGAACATGCAACTTGCTAGATATTTGCACAATTTGATTATCTATTTGTTGTTGTTGTTGTTGTGTGTGTGTTGTTTTGTTGGCAAACAAACACTTATTTGATATGAAGATTTAATACATATGTATATGTAAATATATTAAAACAGGTGTGAGATTCAAATTCATCAACAAAATGTGTCCAAAAAGTGCTTTAAAGCTGCCTACTTGAATTCGGACCCTAAAGCAAATTTCAACAATTTCATAAATGAAATGTTAAATATATATGCATGCATGTGTGTGTGTGCGTGTATGTGTGTGTGTAGATCTGACTAACTTAATACCCTTTCTGCTGGAACAAATTCAAAAGAAAAACAAATGTGCAGCAATTGCCTGCCAGCTGGACTCAGCTTTCAATTCTATGCA
Source organism: Drosophila quinaria (assembly GCA_035047525.1). NCBI lineage: Eukaryota > Metazoa > Arthropoda > Insecta > Diptera > Drosophilidae > Drosophila > Drosophila quinaria. The sequence continues at coordinate 86,713 of JAWNPO010000257.1, read as the reverse complement.
AACAGGTGCAAATTTGTCTAAGCAGCAAAGCACACACATACACATACATCTCTCACACATACATACATCTCTTTCACACACACAAAGACCATCTGTGGTTTTGGTAACTTTTCTCAAGGTTCGTGAGTCAGACAAAAGAGTCAGAAGCTAAAAATGCACTTTACAGTGCACGAAAAGTTATTTTAAATATATGTATGTATATAGTAGTATATTTATTTGAAGCACACATATGCAAACAGTCCAAGTGTGTATGTATGTGTGAGTGTGGGGAAGGGGGTCAATTTTAAGACAACTGTCGGGGCTTAAGTTCATTTCGGCAAACAAGTTTTCTACCTTTTGCACTTTGGCATTAATATTATCAAATTCCTTTTGCGTCTGCAGGCAGCTTTTGTTTTAGTAAAAGACCTCAAAAACAAAATATATATGAAAATAAGTTTGGTTTCAGTGTAGCCAACTTAAAGTTTCCTAGACAACAAAAGAGATCAGATAAGATACTTTTCTGTTATTTTATGTAAATTGCACCAAAGTTCATGACTATTTTTGGGTACATGAAATAGTAATATTTCTATTTGATTATTATTTTAATACTTATTTTTAACTATGTATTATGTAAACATTGTTTTTCCTATATTTCCCAGCAGAAGAATCCATATTTTCATAATTCAATAATATACAACTTTGCTATGTTAAATATTTTATAAATTTTTCATATTAACAGAACTTAGGAAAATCTAAAGAAAACAATGAGAATATTTCAAAAGTTTACTGTTGAAAAGTTTTTTTTTTCTTGTTGGTAGCCAAATATTGATATTTCAAATTTTTATTAGCATTTTAAAGTTGGAAAATACGATATCAACTGGCAGGTTATTGCAACTTAAAGCCTTAAACTAAAGCGACTAAAATTCGACTGAAAAAGTGACTCAAAACCGACATCAACAACTCAACTGACAGCTGACAGTTGAAACAAAAGGCGTGGCGAATCAAGACAAGCGACAAGACGCGACGCGCTGTGACAATAAAAAACATTTCTTTTTTTTTGGTACTTCAAAATGGGAGCGACAAATGGTAAGAAAAACAGCAACTGCTATTGCAACTGCTGCAACAATGTCTGACATTTTTAGACCTTGTAGTTAAAAAATACAAATGGGGTTTTCAAACAAATCTTAAGCTTATGAGTTGCTGACTAAGAGGATTTTTCAAATATATTTTTAAATAATTTAAAATCTTCAGTATTTTATGGTAGTTAACATTATCTATTATTATAGCCTAACATCCTACATAAACGCAACAAGATCGGCCAAACGGAACGGAATTATAGTCTTTAAGCAATGTAAATTCTTAAAAGTATGCAATAAAAATGTTTTAGGTATATTTAAATAACTAACGGATATCTTACAGTCGGAACTCTGTTACTTCTTTACCTTTAATAATATACTTATATACAGGGTCTCTCACAGTCGGATTCTTTTGACTAGATCCATTTATTTCTAGTTAACTTTGATTTTGGTTTTTGGGCACGCAACTGCAAAACATAAAGAAATGATTTCAACTGCAGCGCCTAATGAGACGCCATATGCTTGCCTGCCACCGGGAGTGGCAACAACAACAGCAACAACAAAGTGGTGCTAATCAAGCAAACCTGCAACATGGCAACATGCAACAAGCAATCAGTAGTTGATTCAATGACTGAATGTCCAGCTATGCATGACATAAATGTTAATTAAATACGTAAGTGCTGCATGTGCCACACACACACACACACGCATAAACACACACTTAGTTGCAAGCTGACACCTTCAGCTTTCTTAATATGCTTTATGTTGGCTTTCAGCCTGTCTCTTTCATATCTGTTTGTTTGTTTGTGTGTGTGTGTGAGTATGTGTGTGTGATGAAATGCATGCAATTACGCGTATGTTTTTATTGCTATTTGTGTTGCAATATTTAATTTAGCTCATCAACTGTGCACACACACGCACAGTCTTGTACGTGGTGTGCTCGTTAAATGCGTGTGTGTGTGTGTGTGTGCAGCACGTTAAGTAAACTCATTTTGAATCCTCCATATATGGCAGTACAAAATTAAAGCTTAACTGAAAACAGTTTCAGTGCATGTGCGAGACGGTTAAGTGTATGTGTGTGTGTGCGTGTGCCTGTAAAATTATTTGTTTTTAATGCTGATGATGTGTGTGTATCTGTGTGGTAGCAATGCAATGTCTTGCTGCTATGTATCATCCATGGCGTATACGCAATATTGGATTACTCATACGCAACCGGGTAATGAAATCTTTTGTGGCAATTGTAAGCATAATTATGACAGAACAATTTGTCATGTCACAGCATGCAGAAGCAGCCGCAGCAGCATCAGTCCATCAATGAAACACTCATTCAATCAATCAATCAATCAATCGTTATCAACTGCTTTGGCACTTGGCCCCTAAGCAGCGTTCATAAAATGTCCGCGAATGTTTTTACTTAATGTGCCACGATGTGGCAGTCATTATCATCTTATTTTGCGCTCTGCGTTGCAAGAACAATAAACGCTTTTAATGCCAAAAACTTGTCAATGATCTGGCACCTGTCATTTGTTTGTACTTAATATCTGCCAGTAATAAAATCCATATTAGAATTTAATCGCGTGTTAAGTCGTAAGTAAGTAAAATGTGCACGTTGTTAAAATTTTGTTGCGCGAAGCTTTTGTTTTACGTATCAATAAATGTTGATGTGGCAAGTTTGTGTTGGAAGTTGCAATTCCAGAGGATGCTTGCGAGGAGATAGTTGTTGCTTATTTCCGGACAATTTTTTCAAGCTAAAATTGAATCACCTTGACTTGAAACGGATAGACGAGACCGATAAATATGTTTGCTTCTCTTTTTTGTGCTCCTTTGAGAGTTTAGCGAATAAATTGATTTAAAATATTGTGTAAATAATCGTGCTCGTTTGCCTTCCTTTGCTATTTTATTTATTGGCATTGCAATGGCAGGAATTTCCAAGAAAACCAGGCACAAATCTTTTCTGAGCTGTGTTTACCTGTGTACAGGGAATTCTTATTGCCGGGCTAAATTGTGATATTGGGCTATTATTGACGCCTGCTTTTAGACCAGCTCTAGTTGTGATTAATGCCCTTGTCCAGCACACATGCTGTGCAATCGCGACTCATAAAGAAAATAATGTCATGCTGCTTCGTTATCTTTAATAGCATTCTCTTCCTGACAGCAACAAGTGTCCCTTTAAGACCTTAAGGGTTTGGGCTCAAAAATTTAACATGAATTCAAGCCCTCATTGGCCTCTGTCGAAAGATGTCTGCACTTATGAAATCATTTGGAAAATCTGTTGCCATGCTACGTGACTTTGAATGGCCATAATTGCTGTGAGTCCCAAGTCCTTTTGGGCTGCATAATGTGCTGATGATGGTGTCCTTCATTTGGTGTTGATGTCTTACAGACACACGCTGTGCCAATAACTCAAATCGGTTCCGATATGAAGTCATAAGTTGCAATAGTTCCTGGGGTCCAAACGGCAGCTTCACATTCATTAACTGTTTACTTCCTTTATGACGGCAAGGAAGTCGGAGTAAATATGTTTGCCATTTTCTAGGGCACCAGTTGGTTGAACAATTAAATAATTTCCTATTTTCTTGCCCAACTAAATCGCAACAAAATGAAGTCAAAACTAGTCGACGGTGCTACAGTCGAGTATACTCGACTGTCGGAGACCACGTACTTACTATGCAAAAGCAAACCCTGCTAAAAATAATATAAGTCGCTACAAGTATTTAATATATTTTAACCAAAAATAAAACAAAATAACACAAATATCGAATTGATGTAAACATACAACATTTATAAAAAAGTAATTAAAATTTTCATTAATCATAAATCAAAAAAAAACATCTGTCCAACGTGAGATTCGAGCCGCGAACCAATGTTCTAAAAAGTCTGCTAATAAGAAATAATTTTTAAAAAAATCTGTAGCTTCTATTGTTTATGCTGTGGGAGTTGAACCCGCGACTCCCGATTTTATCATTGCAAACATTGACGGGAAATTTAGACACTCACATAGAAAGCCACCAAAGCCCATGGGCGGACGTGTTCTCAAAAACCGCCAAAATCTGGGACAAAATATGTTAATTGACTTCAGCGACTTTATATTTCGCAGTTAGGAACTCTGCCAACACCCTTTTAAAATTTCTGAACTAGCATTTTTTTAAAAAAAAGTATGCCGATCATATACTAACAAATTAATTGAACATAAAATACATTAACAAAAAAAAAAAATTTGTCCGTCCCAGAGTTCGAACCCGAGACCCGAACTCAGAGTTCATAAAAAATCGGACGCTCTGCACATCGCGCCACTGGCTGATCATTAATAAGCGACGGTCTAATTATAGATTTCATTGTTACTGGACTGTAAGTCAAATGCAATTGTTATCTAGCTGCGATTGTTGTTGTTGTTATTCAAAGCTAATAACGTATATATTCAGTTAATAGGTTAGATCTTCCAAATCACTCGACATAAATTTATGAATGTTTATTATCAAAAAACGCGATGAAATTTTACAAGCTCAAACATATTGCAAATTAAAAAAAATCGTAGGCAGCGTTTTCTCAAAAACCGCCAAAATCTGGGACAAAATATCTTATTTCACCTGTTGGTTTTTTCCTATGCACTTTAGAAAAAAGTTTGAAGGTTTGCCTAAAAGCCCTTCAAAACAGCTTTCCAACGATACATAGATCACGTCTGTAGGTCATATCGTTTGGATGCTATAGGGGTTTTAATTTTAACGGTTTTTAGCGATTTCCCGCTAAACTAGCTTTTTTTCGAAAAAGTCGTAGAACAAACGTTTCTAGATTTTTGATCGGGAACAAGTCCTCATTCAAACTTTTAAGCTAAATTTACGATTTGATCCAAACAAACAGACAAACAGACAAACAGACAAACAAACAAACAAACAAACAAACAAACAAACAAACAGACTGACTTTTCATCTCGTTTTGAAAGGTGCACCAAAAATTTCAAAATTAATTATCTTCTGAACCAGTGATCGGATTTTGATGATCAAGGTGTCATTCGACGCGTATTTTTGATTAGAATAGTAAAAAATCAAAATAAAAATCAAAAAGGCTACAACGGCCCCATTAGCTCCAATAATTTAAATTTTTCCCCTCCCACTTACACCTGTTTATCTCACGAACCAGGTGAGTTTCTAAAAGTCTTAGTATGCACATTTGTAAGTTAAGTTAATACCTTGCGATCGGTATATAACTCGACCTGATCGGACAGTCATAGCAAAATTTCCATTCTTCCTGTGTATATATGCTAGTCGCCTTCGCACCCTTCGTGCTGCTTTCGTCACTAGCGCGGACTGCCGTCCGCAGTGATAATTTCCTATTTTCTTGCCCAACTAAATCGCAACAAAATGAAGTCAAAACAAAGCCGTCAACAGGAATTTACTGCCCCCAGGCAAGGACACTTTTCGAAAAGTTTGTTAGCCATTGAATAGTAAACAAATTAAAGACACATCCGCAACGCATCCTGTCAACAATTTCCTCGTTGATTAGAACAATTGAATTTCAACTTTACATAGCACAAACTTTTTAAAGTACTCAAATCGCCTTCGAGCTGCCTTTAGTCGGTTAATAGCTGCACGGAATTACCTCTGAATGGTTCTCATCGTGTTATAATGCCATAGCCGAGCAAGGTCGGTACCTTAACTGAGCCCAGTACTGCAAATGACTTGGCTTCAACCACAGAAGCTGGCCTCATCAGAGCTGCTTAGCTAGCCAGTCAGGCAGTCAGTCTGCTAGCTGGGTCATCTGGGTCATGTAATTGTCTGACACACACATACACAGAGAGAAAACATCAAGTACATACTTCATACTTAAAACTTCACATTTCGAACTTCATTTCTCACTAAGATTAAAATTACTAAAGTCAAATATTTTAATCTAATTTTAAGAATGATATTTTAGGTACACAATTTATTTTAGTATTTTCAAACTTATAATTACTTTGAAACGTACTTGATTTAAGTACAATTCAAATTTGAATCAAGTTCTGATAAATATAAAACTGAGTTCAAAAAATATGTTAAAATAAACACGAAACTTAATTTAAGCACTCAGAAAATAAAAATCGTGTAATCTTAAAACAAGAGATTTAGTGAAGACTGACTACTGAAATTATCAATGCCCGTCAAAATGATATTCATAACAGACAAGCTAAAACCATTTGGGAATTCTAAGCATGCGAACGCTAAAAAGATAGATGTAAGAATTAACGAACTTGGTTTAGGAATCTACGAGCTTGATCTGTGAGTCGAACCCGATTCCCGAACTTATATTAGGATTTTTGGTACTTTAAGAATTTGGTATTTTAGAGACTCCTAATTTGAGTTCATTTAAGCTGAATTTAATGTAGTTTATTTTGTTCTCTGTATACACACACGCACACTTTCAAATGCTGATGAGGCCGACACAGGATGCTGGTGCAGGACATTATTGAGACAAGGACATGGCTGAGAGCTGCACAAATGCAACCGACAAGCGACAACCTACAACCTACAACTGAATCGACTCCAATCTGATCAAAGTAGCTGTTGTTGCTGCAGTTGTTGCTTTTCGGTTTTGGCTCGACCTTTGGCCAAGTTCAGTGCGTATGGCGCCCAACGTGGGTCAGTCAATCTTTTTGGAAACAATTAGACAGCATTGATTGTGGTAGTCTCCACCCTCAAGAGAGGTTACAGCCCCGCTATGTCGTGACAGTTGATTTGCGGAATTGTTTGGCCACTTATTCGCACTAATTGGACTTTAAAGCAAACACAGACAGAGAAAGGTAGAGAGAGAGAGAGATAGAGTTTAAGGTAAAAAGGATTTCAATTAAAACGCGAAATTCACTTAATTTTGATGACAATTAGTGATGATTGCTAGTCGCTACATAGCCGCATAGCAATTTATCAACGTGTTGAATAAAACGTTATAATCACTAAATGAGAAAATCAGCCACAAATCACGACAACCAACAAGCCAACAACGAAGCCAACAACAACAACAATCAGATATGTCAACAACAAATCAGACAAATTGCATTAAAAATGCTGTGGCACTCGAATGTCCGTTGACAGACAGGACTATGTAGCTATAGTTTGATTGGAGGGAACTCGGGAGTATTCTCGACTAACTGAGCGATTAGTGTCAGACCAATATAACAACTACAAGCGAGAATCCATTAACCAGCAGCAATAGCAGCAGCAACAGCAGCAATGCCAGGACATCAACAACAAATCAAATCAAATGTACTTTAACACGCTCGAGCTGAGTATTTAGCCGAAAAGCTAAAAAAAAAAACAAGAAAACCAAAACAACCAGTAGATATGGACAGTGGCAAACAGAAAGAAATGGCTGGAAAACGTTGGCTAGAAGCGTATAGATAGCAACTGGTAAACTGGGTAAACTGGGTAAATGGTCAACTTGGGGGAAATGGCAAATGGCGCTGGGCAAACAAAGTAGCGCCTGAGCCTGACAATGACTACTCACCGCTTCCGTTTCCGTTTTAAGTGCTTTGAAATTGAGTGGGCTGTGGGTACACTGTCTCTTCTTTGCTTACCCACTCTTTTTTACATTCTCGCTCTCTCTCTCTTCTCTCTCTGTCTTCCTGTCTCTCTATCTTTCGCTATTCCTGCCATAACAATCGGCCCAAGGCAAATCGACGTACTCCATCAAGTGACAACGAGTCGAAGCAAATGCTCCTCGATTTTTACGTTTCGTTTCGTTAGTTAGAAACTTGCCACGGTGCACTATGGTTCATTTACCCATTTTTCGGTTACTAATTCATTCAATTAGCAAATTGTTCATACTCATTTATTGGCATACAACATTTTAAAATCTTTTTCATAAAAAAACTCGTCTTTTCAAAGGTTTTTGCCATTGCAATTATAAGCTATATTAGTCGGATCTGAATAATATTTGAACAGGATCTTAGGAGACTTATATCATATATTATATCCATATAATATTTGTTAAGTCGGATAATTATAATGGCACATTTTGCTTGGATACCGTGGAAAACATAAAACTCTCTCATTTAATACTTTTTCATTTATATTTATTTTATATTTATTTTTTGATTTTGGCTCCTAGTGCTAAAAGCTAACACTTATTATTTAAGGCCCTAGTTTATATTATGAGAATCGATATTGAAATATTGTAAATATTGAAATAAAAAGTGTAAATTTCCCATAGTGCAGTGTCTCATGATGCCTCTCGTTTAAGTGATAAGAGCAGCTCAAATGTTTGGTGACCATTTTAATTTGCACTGATCTTTATACTCTGTAAAAAAGTGCACAAAACCAGCAACAAATTAAGTTGAACAAGAGGCAAAATTGTTTTTTTATTCTAAAGCAACAGCAATTATAGGGTATCTGTTAGTCAAGATCCTTCACCTGGGCGTTTAATTGTCTGCGAGCCCCTAGACGACAGTTTAAGGTTATAGCCAAATGCAAATGCCTTGGGCCGCCTTCGTTAACCGCTTTCCGGATGTTAACCGTCTGAAGTGCTTCCGCTTTCGCACTTGAACTAAATGGATGCCGCACATTTAATTACGTTTAAAACGCCAAGCAATTAGGCTAGCTTAGAAGCCAGCAGCTATACAGGACTAGACATGACATGGCTTAGTTGAGAGTTGCAAATATTACGTATACGCAATGTTTGACAAACTGCTGATAACTGCGTAAAATGGAAAGAATAAGTCAACCACAAATTGTTTCCTTTTCGCAGGCAGACAAAATAATCAGCACCACAAATACACGCACACACACACACACACCCAAAAACACACACTCACATATCATGGGGTTATGAGAGTGTGAATGTGAAATGGTAGCAGATTTTCGAGGCTGCAGCTAATTGGGAGCAAAGGGGGGAGCTTGTTAAATGGTCATTGCGAAATCCAATAGCTAGTGCTGGCCTCTGGATGGCAATGAGTCGTACACTCAGAAAAATGCTAAACGATTCGTTTTCCAAATAGAATGATTCGTTTTCTTAAATTAATTCCGTATAGTTTTAGAATTAGTTAAGCAGAATTTAGTTTTAAAACTTTATTATTTTAATCTTAAATCGTTCTTATCATCATAAATGAATATTTTAATCGAAAACTGTTTTGATCTTAAATAGAAGCAATCTTAATATTGATACAAAATAATCGTCAAGTCGGTTTGGAAATCTGATTCGACTCACAAAACAAGCTCGAAAAATCTTAAATCCAGATTGTTTTGACTCCGAAAATTCTTGATTCAATTGCGAACGTACTTGAATTTTTTCTCAGTGTAGCTGAGCTCTTCATGTGTGTGTCCTGCTAATTCAGCATCGCATTTGTTTGCCTGGCCCGTAGGCATAATTTCTGCTTGCATTTCTGCCTCTTCTTCATCTTCTTCTGCTTTTATTTATGACCACGCCCACGAATTAGCACGCCTCCCACTCGACCAAAAAAACATCAAATTTATGTGGCACGCCTAGCGTTGACTGCAACTTTGTCACTGTCGAACGGGTTTTGGGCTAGCGCAGCAAACAGAAAAAAAAATGAGGCAACATTTTAGAGTCGGCTCGTCATTTGTCGAGTTACCTGGCCATGTGTTTACCGTTAGCGTCAACAGTTTACAGTTGGCCGCTAGTGGAGCAGGTAACAATTTATGGCAGCTGCTAATGAATTTAATAATTTTAGGTAAAATGCAGAGCTGTGTCTGTGTGTGTAGCCAATTGTCCAAGTGTCCACATTACGTATACGCCATGTTTTGGCCAGCAGATTGCAAGTCGACTGCTTGGTTGCCTTCGGCCACTTCACAACTCGCAACTTGGCAACGTGGCAAGCAGCTGCCAAACGAGGCTCCACCATATGCTATCCACAAATTGTTGGCGCAGTTGCTGCTGCTGCTGCTGCCGCAGTCAAGTTGAAAGCTATTAAATTTGCTGCGCAGTGAAAATTTTCCTTGAGCTGCTTCATTTATTTCGAATTGCATTTAAAGGCAGGCTGGCCGACCAGCCAGTCTTGGCCAGTGTTTTTTTGGCCAAGTTGCTGCATCTATTTCAATTTACTGTGGCCCAATGCCAACTTGTGTAATTTTTGCAAGTTCTGTTCCTGCCGCTTGTCCATTCGCCTTTGGATCAACATTTCTCTTTGTCTGAGTTTTAGCCAGAGATTTTAACAGTTTTATCACATATTTTTAGCCGCCTTCTGTTGTGGTGTCTTTTATGTTGTTCTAGTTGTAGTTGCAACTGCTGCTGTTTAATCCATTCCCCATTTTCATTTGCCATGCCCCATTTATGTTGCATATCAAGACGTGGCAGCCATGTGCTTTAGCACTTTAACTGAACTAAACGCGATCGCAAAGCTGATTAATTTTACCCTGTAGCTTAAAGTTTCTACGAAAAGGTAGAACCCTCTTTTTCTCAGTCTGATCTTTTTTGAAGAATTTAATTTAAATTTGTATTGAAACAAATTTACTTGATTTAAAAACTTTGTAGTTATTTTTTCAATAATTTAATTTTATTAACAAGATACAAATTTACTTACGATATTATTTATTACTCTGTAGTTAATAGTTTTCTAAAAAAAATGTAGAAAACTCTTTTACAGCCAATTAAATAATTTAATTCTGTCTGTTTTTTTTTTTGAAGAATTAAGTTTAATTTAAAAGTTACACATATATTTTTTTTATATATTTTTTAAATTAATATAAATTTTGAATATTATGGGATAGTTTGTAAAAGCTTAAAAATGTTTATAAAATAAAAAAAAGAAAAAAAAATTTTCTAGCCCCCTCTTACTTGCTTTGAAGTTGAAAAATTTGCATTTATTAAATAAACTTAAGCAGATAAAAGGAATATTTTACAACTTTATCTTTATTTTTATAAGAAGATTTTGAGGTACATTTCCAAGTTGAGTACAGGGTAGTTATAAGTTTCTCTCCCTTAACATTGTCTCTCAAGTCGCTGTCGACTAGAGCTAACCACGGGCCAATAAAAAAGTGCGATTGACCGCATGGGAAACATGGCCAATCGATAGCTGATAGCTGACCTGTAAGTTAGCCAGTGCGTTGCCTAAGGCAACATTCAGCTAAAGGAAGAGAGGAAAGGGACGTGCAGGGGAGGGGGGTGCAAGAAGCTGCCAAGCGAAAATAGGAAATCAAAGAATGCCCAAATGAATTTGGAGCAATTTTCAATTATTGCACAATTGAAGCGTAAATAAGTTGTAAATCATCAATTACCCAAAGAGCAGACACCTACACTAGCAACGAGAGGTATGACTAACAACAACAAAAACAATAACAATAACAATTGTAACAAAAAACAGCAACGAGTGTAGCAACAGTAACAACAAATATAACAACTGCAATTGCTGAAAAATCGACAAAACGGATACGTGTGCTATCGCGCCGAAAAGCAGGCTAAAGAAATAGAGACGGTGCAAGGGAAAGAGACAGAGAGAGAGAGAGAGAGACAGAGAGTAAAAGAGATGGGTAGAAGTAGAAGCCATGCCAACTAGACAATGAAAATTCTATGAAATGAAAAGAAAATGGGCAATCGTAAAAATAGCAACTAACAGCCAAAAAGTAGTTTTCTTATTGTACACTGAGGAGGGTAGAAAAAAGAAGAGATTTTGTATGGGACAATGTCGTGAGGTACAACTACAACTACTGAGACAACAACAACTGGCTGTACAGATAAGAGGCAAAGGCAAAGGCAAAGGAAGTGCCTCGAAGCAACTGCAACGAGGCTAAGTAGATAGATAGATAGAAATGTGTCCTTGCCGGCGTTTTTGAAACGTGATTTATGTGGTAAATAAAAGCAGACACAAATGAGAATCAAAGCGCGCAGATACAGATACAGATACAGATACGGGCACAAGCTGTAGATGCAACTGCAACTGCAACATGCGTCAGTAGCAGTAGCAATAGCAGCTGCAAGCTCGACAAAGTGCGGTTAAAGCACACATTTAGGCGCATAGACAAAGACAAAGACAAAGCAGGACAAAAAGCAGCAGATGCTGAGGTGGCAAAGGAGGCAAAGATACAAAGGCAAGCGACAGAACATGAAAATCCGGTGCGACAGTGGGACAGACATTCAAACATTCAGACAGATAGACAGATAGAAAAAGCGACTGACATACTTACATGTACATAGATCTCAGCTTCAGTTGAGTAAAACTTTTTAATATTATTTCAAGTCTGAAATGAGGGCAATCAGCGGCGCAATTGTCGAGCGGCAAAGCAAAGCATAACAAAAGGAAAGGAAAGCAACAGAAAGAAGAAGATGCTCTTGGCACGCCGCGGCATGTTCTGGCTAAAACCAGAAGTGGCAGTTGCCACACAGCCATGTGGCCATGTGGGGCACGGCATGAAGGTAAACATCGCCATCAAACGAACAAAGAATGAGAACATTTAACCATTGCCAATAACTGGGCAGCAGATGATGCATTCGAGCAGGAAGCAAAAACAAAAAAGCAAAGGGTAACGTGCAACGCCTGGATACTCAGGATACTGACTGGCAGACAGATCCTGCTGCTGCTGCTGGCTGCAGGCCTTAAAAGCAAACAAAAGTATTTCAAGCATCGCGAACTGCAAAGACAAAGACAAAGAAAAGCAAACGAAACCAAATTATTCCCCAGCAAGCGATCCACATGATGGGATAATGACGATAGAGGGGCTTACAGATTGGTAAACCTTGTAACTTCAATTAGCGGCTAAGGAACTATACAAATGGACAAGCGACTATTCGCGTATAAAATAAAGTCGAATAAATATATATTAAATAGATGGGAAGCTTCCACGCTTTCAATTTAATGTTAAATTTATAATTTTAATGTACGATTAATTTTGAAAACTCAATCAACTTTTTGCCGACTGATGTCAGTCTTCGTAAAGTACAACACATAAATTAATTAGTAAATGATACAATGATAAACCTTCTAGCATCAATATTAGTGCATTGGTAATTTTCGGTTATAAGCATGTTGAGTATTTTATTTTTATTCTTAAGCATTTATAAAAATACGCTTATAAGATTCTTTTTGAAATAGATTTTGTAAAAGTTTTCGAACTATTTTTAAATATGCTTTTATAAAAGACGGGAGTTCGCTTACAAAAAAGACAGTGAGAACTTACATTAAATTTAAAATTGGAAAATACAATTTATTTGTGATAATTTCTCATTGAAAACTAATTTAAGAATGACTCTTAAACAATAAGTTCAACTTTCTAATATACAATATAAAAAGCGCATACAATTTTGCCTACTTAATTTAACATATTATTACAAATAAGAATATATTTTGTTTATTGAAAATCTTTTCAATTAGGTGATTGTTGCTGGTTGATGTATTCTGGTTAATGCGGCCAATGACAGCTGTTTAATGTGGTTAATAGAAAAGTAAAATATATTGGTACAAAAGTCAATTAATAATACAATGAAGAAATGAAATAATTATTTAATTACATAATGTTAATTATGAGAAATGAGTATAGAATAAAAACTTGATATCCATTACAATACATTGTCATACAATAATTTCAAATAGATTAAAGCAGAAGTATAGAATGCAGTTATGGGGTAAATTCATCCTCATAAGCAACCGCATTTAGTTTCGTATTATTTTTATTTTGACTTTTATATAAATGTAATCTGTCGAGCCGTTGCATTCCCAGCGGAGTTTCATGGGCCACTCAGAGCATCGAGTGAAGGACGTCGGCGTTTAATCCTGTTTCAATTCCACAGCAACTCTGGCAATGAAACACGTGCGCTGCGCCAAGAGAGAACTGAACTTGTACCACTAACCCACTTAGACATAGGATACTTCCACAGGATACGTTCCGCGGCATACGCCTAGCTGCAGTTACGAATGCACCCGAATCCTGTGACGATTACCCGACCTGTCCCAAAGCCGAAGTCTTTGCCGATGGTTGATAAAGGACTCGTGGTTCGAGTGTGTTTGATGGTTTGAGCTAAATTTGAGTGTTAAGTTCTGAGTTTGCTGAATGTTGTTCAACAATGTTGCCAACTCATTGTTAATATGTTTATACACATGCTGTGTTGCTATCAGCACTGTTATGTAGTCGTCTGAGGTAATGAACTTTCTGCTTATCAACGCTGATAAGTTACTGCTGCCTGCTCTGTCGAAAGTCTTGTTAATGAGTCAGTTTATAAAGATTTAAATCGCTAGCTAGTTGCTTTCTTAAATTAAATTTCTACTCATGAAAAAATTTATGTTATTCAAATTATCTAATATTGTATTACTAGTGTTTTTATCCAAAGTTACCTATGTACATTAGCACTAGGAAGCACGATTTTATGTCAATTTGATTAAGTTCGTCCAAGATTGTGGCGTTAAATAAAATTCAGTAGCGATCTTATGACGTTTCCGAACGGATTTAGATTCCTATCATTGAGCAATGTACTTTTCAATTATTTTTTTACTTTTAAATTGAGACTAAATCTTAGGTTTCCAGACTAACTCTTTCAAACTCTTTCAATCTCAACAGATTTCCATATTATTTTGATTTTAATTTAATCCTCTTCTTAATTTTTTTAAATAATGGCATAACTAATTTTCTTTTCCAATGTATTCCTATCGCTCTACAATTTTGTTAATTTGAGTTAATTTAAATTTTCTAAAACTATCACAATTTTGAAAGTTATAGTCAATATAATGTAGCTAATACAACCCATATTAACCATGATTCTGAATCTAGATGCTTATTGTTTGGTTAAACTGTCTGCAACAGTTATATAATTTTATTTGTGACCTAATTGTATCTTGGCCTGATGTCGTTCCCATTCTCTTCCATTTTCATATCACATTGAAATATCTCAATGGCCGAAAAAGAGTGACCAAGAAATTTTAATTAAAAAATGCTCATCGCAACAGAAAAACAGAAACAGAGCCAAAATGTCATTTATATCAGCTTTCATAGCTTGTTGTAGTCGTAGTCGAAGGACACTCCTTCCTATGTGCTTCAGGCCAACAGGCCAACAGAAGTTGCCTTCGCCTTCGCATTCGCCTTCGATGCCATCGCCTTTCACTTAGTGCTTATCTTGCGTTGACATACCTTGTCATTTGGCCTGTCTTCGTAAAAATATCAAATGAAAATTTACTGCAACAGGGAAGTCTGCACAAAAACAGGCAGGATACTATGTACAATATAGTACAAACTTGTACATACTAGTAGTAGGTGCAGCTGAAGTTATTGCCATTTATTTTTTTATTCGACAGCTGCAATTTCATTTGCATGAAAATTCATTTTATTTAGATTGCGATTTTAATAGATTTGCAGTTCAAGTTGCATACCCTGCACTTAAAGTCTTGGAAAAAATTAAAGAAACTAGACAGTCATTTTGATAAATTATCGATATTTTTCAGTTAACTAGCAACACTTAATTAATTTTAAGATTTTAAGATATTCAAAACTCTGAGATAAATATTTTTTATTCCATTTTCCTGGATTTTTTATTCTGGATTTTTTTTTTTACTTTTGACGATATTTCACTAGATGGATTTACACCATTAATACAGATTACCAACCCGCTTTTTTATTTATTTATTTATTTATTTTCGGGATAAAAGCAGCCGATACAACAATTAAGTATGACATTAAAATTACACAAAATTCATTTAAATTAAAAATTTAAAACTCTGGGGAATCTAAAATGAAATAGAAAATGATTGGCCCAAAATTTGTTGCTAGGATTGGGGAAAATCCAGAAAAACATTCTTAAATTTTTTATAATTAATTTTTTTTAACATTTCTACTTAAATTTAAAGGTATACATCATTTCACTATTATTTATTAGCATATTAGATTTCTATTTTTTTTTAAACTTTAATGGTAATTTTGATAAACTGTTCTTAGTCGACATTTAATTAAAAAATTAAAATAAAATACTTCTACCAACAGCTTTTTGCTGAAATACCAAGTTATTTTTCCTTCCAGACTCCAAGTTAACTTCAAATGAGTCTGTGAGTTGAACTTAGGGTATATAAGTTAGTCAACTGACTTCAACAGTCGATTGCTTAGTTGTTTTTAATTGTTTACCACGGCCGAACTGTTGTGAGCTGCCAACAGTGAGTGCCAATTTATGCAACAGGCCATAATTTTTCATTGGTTTGTGCCCAGTTACGCTGCACGCTGCATGTTGCATGAAGTCTCGAACTAGGGCGTACAGTTAATTTATTTGCATAATTTTCTTGTTTACAATTTGAGGAGCAGCAACACAATAGCAACAAAAGTGGCAATGGAAGAAGAGATTTGTGATTGACATAAATGAAGTTACGACTTTGCTACAAGGCTTGAGGCAAAGCAGCTAAACGGGGCGCTAAGTGAGTGAAGAAGCATGAAGAACAGAAGTTGGCATAAGGCAATTTATAATATTCAATTTATATGCATTTTTCTCTTTTCTTCTTCATCTTCTCTGTCTACAACTGACGCGCCCTCAAGGACGACAGTGCGAATAACAAATAGCAACAACAATTGCAACTGCTAAGCTGATAATTTCACATTCACATATTGAGAGAGAGAGAGAGAGAGAGAGAGAGAGAGAGAGAGAGAGAGAGAGAGGAGAGAGCGTCATTTGTTTCATTGCAAATAAAATCTTGGTTGTGATTAATGAGATTTGTCACTTGGTTCATTTGTATTTTCCATGATGTTGACTTGGCTTAGAGCTGCGTCCAGGCCAAGTCCTGTCTAGTTGTCTGCATATAAATTTCATAAATACTAAGAAGCGGCTGCAACTGCAGAAAAGACTCTGGAAAATATGCTTTATATTTTGTTGATGTTGTTGTTGTCAGCGGGAACAGAAACAGGAACAGGAACAGAAGCGACCAATTTGCATTTTCATTATTTTCAGCTCAATTTAAAATGGGGCAACAGCAGCCCCATTTCACTGACTGACTATCTGACGGACTCACTGACTTACTGACTGGCAGACAGACAGATACTTATTAAAATAAAACAAGAAGCATACCCATTCGTAGACATAACAAAGTGGCTCATTAAATTTGGCCCCGGCCAATAATTCATTTGTTAAGCCCCCGAAACGCGACCTCCTCGTCAAGGATAATCATCATCAGCATCTGGCCAAGGACAGCGTCGGACAAGGACTGCACGTTATACATACATATTGTTATTTTATTTATATTTGTCGTATTTTTATTTTTATTTTTAGTAAACATTTTAAACACTGCACTTTCGGCTAGCCGAGTTGAATTATGTCGGGCAATAAATTTCTATGACATATAAATGTAAATAATTGAGTAGCGCCTAGGCATGGCGCCATTGCCATTGTCTGCCATTCCACTTCCATTTGCATTTCTCCTCAGGATGTGCGGCAGGATGAACTGGATCTGGATCCGCCGTGATGAATGTTCATCGCCCAACTTTCTGGAGACGAACAGAACTCGTAAAACGACTTTTATGGCCACTTTGGGAGGCATGCACAAACATTTAATTTGAACTTTTTCGTTGTTTTGTGTGTCTGTTACAATTTTATTTCCGACTGGGCTGCCAAATAATTGCAGTAACTATCCTTAACTGACCCCCTTAGTAATATAATAATATCAAGCTACCATTTTTTCATTAACATAAAACTAAATTCGTTTAGACCACCAACGGTATTTTGGGCAGTTTTTGACTCATATCTATTTTGAGTCTTTTGATTACATCCTGCACTTGACCTTGACTTCCCAGTCCGTAGGCATCAAATGGACTAATATCAAAGCGACACAATCTATAATTATAAATAATTGATAATTAATTTTAAAAGATCTTATAATAACATTTCCATATGTACCTGTTTCCCGAGATATCCATGAGGAACTTGTAGTAGCTGCTGCGCATCGAGTTTGGCTCCACAATGGCGCAGTGGAAAAGCAGAGCTGTGCAAGCTGCATACAATATCATATTAAAGTAAGGAACTTTTGGTAGTACACCCTCCTCATAGCCCCAATTGTACAGCAGCTGCAGTGTCTTCCACATCACATACATCGCGATCGTGATGTTGGGGAACTGCAACAATCCAATTGATCCCAACAATCCAGCGGGAATTGCAAAGATGGCGCTGTCATAACCACACAAGTGCCGTAAAGTACACGAAGCAATCTAAAAAAAAAAAGATATTTATCAAATCAGTATTAAATTTACTTAGATTGGCAACTATCATAAGTTTCCTACTCTTTGTTAACCCAGACTTCTCATCATATTCGTTTCTTACCATTTTAATAAATTTCTGAACTTAAATTATTTGATTTTATGTCGATTGATTTCTAGCACTCCCCAATTTAAGTTTTACTACTACTAGAGTATTAGCATCCATAATTGATAGCATGATTACATTGTAATTTAGCTTGATTCTAAGTCTGTGTCCACAGACTCTTTGTAATCTTCCTAAAATGTTTATTAATTGATTTACTTGCTATAAAGATGGATTATATTCATTACTCGCCTGCACATTCATCTACACTAGAGGGCATATTTATTTTTTATAAGAAATCTTTTTTCTGAAATACATTTCTTATGAAAAGAAAATTTAAATTGTTTCGACAACAAAAATTGATATATCTATTTATTACCTTTAAAAATAGTTTAATTCAACAAATTTTTTCTATAGTTGTTGTAAAAACCTTTATAAAATTAAAAATTAATTATTTAATTAAACCAAGATATTTTAATTTCTTTTGCAAAGAATTACATTGTATATGTAGAGTATATAAAGTACACAATTTGCTTACCTTGTAGAACAGTGAGAAGCTTCCCAAGGCCAGTCCCAGCTTAAGGTTGCCTTTGTTGAAGATTTGCTTTCGCCAGTCCAGCTTCATTTTGATCATGCTGGGAATGTTCATCAGCAGCTTCAGGCCCACTTGGACACCAACACCTCCGAGGAAGGGCTTCAATCCACCCATTAGAGCATATGAACCACATCCCAAACGATGTGGACAACTCGGATGTTTGGCGCTGCGAAACTGCTCGTAGAGCTGAAGACACCTGGAGATGCTGGAAATGTTGAGAGACTGCGGTCTAGGGCTTTGTGTAGTGGTCTCTTTAGGCTCCTTGAGTGGACCCTGCTCCTCCTTGCCAATGAGCACTTGGAGCGCCTTGAATGTGACATCCTTGATCTTGGTCTGATGCACTCCCAGGCGATACATGTAGAGCAGAGCGGTAACGCTGAGTCCTAGCACCAGAACCTGTCCATTAGGTATGGAGCGCACAATTCCCCGTGCCTCCAGCATTTTCCACAGTGACTCTGTCGACACATTTGCCACATAGAGAGCCAATGGAGTTCGTCGCTCTGGACGCTCAATAAACAATGCAATAATGCTGGCCACAAACGTGGGCCAATAGGCAATGGTGCTGAAGTAGAAGCGACCCAGGATGAAACGGAAGAGACAAACACACAGGTTAAAGCCATACGCGTTTGTAACCAAAAAAGCTGTTGACTTGAAAATGCCCTCAATTGTGCGTTTTATGTCCAAGAGCGTGGGAATTCGCATCCTCACGATGAGCGAAAACTGTTGTTAAAATTTGAAAATTAATTTGATAGCAAAAATTAACTTGGTTTCGAAATAAATTTATTTTTATGGGTAAGCACATTTTTATATCTTACACTGGGATTGAAATCTTTTCTAGTTAAGTTGTTATTTTAAATCATTTATCTCTAACTAACCGCAGCACAGTTCTCAGCACTTTCTTCATTGGCAGATTGCATTGCTGATATAAACTAACCTTAGATGTATTATGGAGGTCTGCACGGCTGCATTCAAACTAGAGCGTCTCTGAGTGTAATAAATTCAACGATCCAGTTCTCATGGCATTGTATACTCATTTAATTTGAGTACTCAAATGAACGGCAGCGAGTAAATGAAAAACCAATGAAATGAAAAAATTCAAATTCAAATTTCAATTCAAAATTGGATCGTGACAAAATTTTTAATTCAATATACTCTGACTTTTTTGAATGTGAAGTTTTCGGTTTCACTTTATTCATTCAATTCATTGGAAGACGCAGCCGAACTCATTCAATTTCGAATGCAGTCGTGCAGACCTCTAGTGTGTTGTTACGTATTCACACTCATTTACAGGCACATAAATGCTTATAAGCCTACAGAATACCAAATACTTTATTCAAGTATGGTTTCTAAATTCCCTCTCAGCAATTATTTTGATTATAGGGACTCTATACGAATTTTTTAAATGAAATCAAATATTATAGGCTTTTTTTACAATTTTAATTCTGATTGGTTGGCATTTTGCCGCATAATGTGATAATTTAAAAATAATATCTTGAGAATTTATTATTATTTTTAAGTTTCTTTCTGATGAATTCAATAACTCTGCTGACAATCATCGTGAATTGCCTAGTTTATGATCGTTGCTTTGGTCTTTAAACTTAAATCTTATGTAAGTTAATTTCACAGGTACAGTAAAGCTAATCTATGACGGCTATAATAACAATAATTCAATTGATAAAAATTTCAAAAATTCAAATGTGCATGGAAACATAGAAAGCAATAATATGGCAAATCTATCTTTAAGTATTTAAAGATTAGAGTTAACTACGAGTTATTTAATCGCATTGATTATGTTGATAATTTTAATATATTGTACTTGCCAGGTAGACCATGGAATAGGTGCGAATGGCACAGGGAATGGTGGTGAGCAGTATTCCGGCTGCAGCATTGACACAGCTCGAAGTCCAAGGATGCAAATAATCCCCACAGCTGCAGTTGATGGCCGCCTCCATGAGTTTACTTTGTGCAGCCATGTTGTTGTAGCCTTTGTTCTTTTTTTTTTTATTAATTATTATAAATTATTGATGTAGCTAGGTGCTGTGTTTGGATTAACACTTAAGTTGTACTGTTAAGATTAACAAGTTATGCGAGCAGATATGATAAGGTTATCTATCGATGGATCGATCCAAATAATACTCCGCGCAAAGTGCAAATGAAAGTTTCTCAACTCGAAAAACAGCACATTGAGTTAAGTCGAAGTTTTCATTACTTTCAGTAATTGCCGATTTAACACGCAGTGCACTTAAAGCTTAACCTTTTGTGCTACAGGTAATGAGCTTATAAAATACTATAGTTTTTTTTTGTGTGTTATGGAGTAACCATGTGGCAGCACACTCCGAACCCGACTGAAACTAACATATTTACCAGAGAGTAAAGTATTCGAAGTACTCAAAATTGTTTGTTATCTGTCACGCGAGCTGAACGGTCGAAATATGAGTGTAATTCTTATCGGAAACTAACACTCCCTTGTTTATCACTTAGCGGGCAACTCTTTAAGCTCTTAGTTCGAAAAACCAACAATGAAAGAGTTGAATGTGTTTCGTTAGTTTTATTAAATGCTGATACCAAAATAACAACAAGACAGTCAATACACCTCATTACTAAGTTATAATGTTTATCAGTTAATCGCGGAGAGCGGCCCAGTAAATGGGCCATTATATATGTTAGACAGACTTACATCTAGGTATATGTATATTTAATATATACATACAGATGGTTTATAGAGAGGCGTATCGAACGCTGGATAGGCGCACTTTGAGTGCTGAGAGAATTATACTAGACACATAATAAATTTCTTTTCTGTTTGTTAGGCACGCTTCATTCAGTTCCAGTTGAACCGTCGCTGAACTCAGGAGGCAAATGAAAATGCCGGCAATGCGGCTTTATCTACGATTTTCAGACTTTTCAGCATTTCCGTTGTTTGGCCCTGAGTGTTAAGACCAAATACATCAAAGGCGCTCAAATTGAACTTGTTGAGTCTGTAAAAGATAAATATATAATTACAATTGTTATTATTTTTTTTGTGAATTGATCACTTGCCTTTCTCCCGATATGGCTTGTAAGAATTTATAGTAGTTGGGGCGCAATGATTGGGCTTCCATAATGCCCACATGGAATAGCACCGCCGTGAAGAAGGCATATAGATACATCATAAAATTGGGTATACGCGGCACTATGCCCTTATCCTGACCAATGCTGCAGAGTATCTAAGATGGGAATGGTAAGTTAATCAAGTGGAAGTTATCTTCCTTTTAAATGTCCACTCACTTGTAAGGCCTTCCACATGACGTACAAGGCGACTGTGTTGTCTGGATACTGAGTGAAGGTGATCGAGGCGATCAGACCAGCTGGAATGGCAAACAAGGCCTCATCTCGATTGAAGCAATGGCGCAGCAGACAGGAGACAGACTGAAATTCAATAAATGGATCAAGATTTAGTAGAGAATAATTAATTGCTGGCAACTTACCTTATATAGGAATGAAAAGCTGCCCATAAAGATGCCCAGCTGTAGTGTGTTGCGATTAAAGATGTGCTTACGCCAGAGCATGCGACCTTGTGCCACAGCCTTGAAGTTCATTACCAGCTTTAAGGCCACCTGCAATCCCACGCCTCCAAAGAAGGGACGTAATCCGCCTAATACGGCATAACTGCAGCAGCTTGTCGTATGGCGACAACTGGAGTGTTTGCCCCGAATGAGATTGCTGTAGATATTGACTAAATCAGCGACCGTGGAGAATCGTACAGTAGGGCGGCGTCGTGATGGAGCTGGTTGCTCGCCCGAGATGATCTCTGGTATGGCAATCGGACCCGCCTCCTCCTTGCCCACAAAAATGCGCAGTATGTTGAAAATGGAGTCTGTGGACGTGCCCATGCGGTACAGATAGAGCAGTATCGAAATGCTCGCTCCAAAGATGAACGTTTGGCCATGGTGAATGGAGTGCACCCAGTTCCTTGACTCGGCCATCTTCCAGAGTGCTTCGGTGGCCACATTGGCAACATAAAGGGTCAACAGTGGACGGCGCGCCGGGCGCTCGACCATAATGGCTGTGAGCGACGATAGGAACGAGGGTATAAAGGCCACAGTGCCAAAGTAATAGCGACCCAGCAGATTGCGGATCAAGCAGTTGTACAGTATAAATGTGTAGGCATTCGTCACCAGAAACGCTGTCGACTGCATGATGCCGAGGAGAGTGCGCTTCAGATCCTCCAGCGTTGGCACACGGTGGCGCATGAGCAGCGAGAAGGCGTAAACGATCGTGTAGACACGTAGGCAGTAGGGCGTGGCCGATAGCAAGATGCCCGCGGTGGCATTCACACACTTGTCCGTCCATGGATGCTGAAATTCCTGGCAAGTCACGCACAGCGGATCCAGAAATTTACTTTGAACATTCATTATCTGTAAAAAGAAAGAAATGAAGATATAAGCGTATGGAGGGGCCAGGGTCTGGGCCAAGGCCATGGTCACGGCCACAAGTCAACAGCTTGGCCTTTAATCTTATCAGAGTGTGTTGCTCGTTTCTATGCGTTTACACCTTATCGGAAATTGCACTTTCGCTTTTAATAGAACCCAAGGCTAAATCTTATAGATTGAAATGATGATGATGGATTCAGCTAAATTTGGATATCTATATCTATATATTTATAAAATTAAATAATTATGAATTTATCATTAGACCAATGTCTAATCTTTAAGCGGCTCGTGGAACAAAAACAAGTGACGCTGATATTAAACAATTTACGCGCTTTTATTGGATTTGTTTATCTGAACTGTTGCAGCTTCGTTGTACTTACGCTTTAATGGAATTCAAACAATTGCTGTTTGTTTTTTATTGCAGCTGTGCGATTAAGAGCAATTTGCTTTTTCTAGAACTATAAAAAAAATATTAAAACTATACGACGCGAACTATGATTGAGAGCTTACTACATATACTATACATATATATTATATTGTAGTATGTCAAATGAACAGCTTCGCGCTGATACTGACTGCTACTGTGCTGTGTGCTCCTATCCGATTCGTAGGAATTGATTGTAGAATCAAAACGTAAACAAAACAATTGAAACAGCTGACTCAACTTGGCAACCAGTGCTGCCAACTTACCTTTTTTTCCGTCAAATCTGGCTGTTTTTGAAGACCAATTGCGGGAAAAATTTGTGAATTGCGGCAAGCGGGAATTCTGGCTTTTATGGAATTGCATTTGGCTTTTTTCTGCTTTTATTAATGCTGCCAACAATTTCATGAAAATATGTAGCGATCCGGTTGCCACTTGCAAGAAAAAAAATATTGTACCAAAAAAAACACTATTTTTGATAGATCTGTGGAAAAAATTTTTACTGACGCGCTAAGAAATGTGTGTAAGTGTGGCAGCTTAATCAAAGGTTTTTAACAATATCAATACCACAACCTACAACTATCATCACAATATAAAAAGTGTGCGTAAAAGGCACATACCTATTTTTGTTTTGCCAAAAGAATATAAACACAAAAGTGCCGAGATGCTTGGCTAAAGAGCGAAAAATTGAAGACATGGCTTCGCAGGGATGACGCGGACGAGAAAAGAGTCTACTGCAAGACTATATTTAATGAAAAGCGTGTTCATGCAACCACTTCTAACAAAAAAAATAAAACAAATCGCGAAGAATTTGAAGATATGCTCAAAACCTTATAAATAAAACACATAAATTACTACCATAACAATGTGCTTTTTTTTGCGCTTTTTTCAGAATATTTTCAGCTTTTTTTTTCCTTCTCTCCAGTCAAAAACAGCTTTTTTATTGTTAAAAGTTGGCAGCACTGCAGCTGACCTCAGTGTGACCGTGCATAATTTGGTGAAATTTACCAAAATAGAAGCACAAGAGCAGGCAGCACAGAGAAATCGGCCTTCGTACCCTTTGTCAATGCGAAAACAGACGAATTTTAAATTTATGTAATTATACTTACTTAATTTATTTATAAATTCAACGGCAATAAGTTGGTAATTGTTTCTATAGCCAGTGACTTTATTGACTTACAAATAGCCCAGGTTATTTGCTCATAAATAATATAACGAACATATTTTACTTATAAAAAAACCTCTTTACAAGTAAAAGTCTCGTGACGAAAACATTTTTATGCCCCAAAATTTCTGATATCCAATTTTGTGACGAATAATATTAAGTTTTACATATAAATTAATTTTAAAACAATCGATAGCATTTATTACGATATGTCACGACAGTCTCTTGTCACATCAGCTAGCTTTTGACTGCGAGCAGTAGCACGATTAATTTGTGGCGCGAAACACATGCCTTTTAAATTTTAGATTTGTTCGTTTATTGTATTTTTTTTTAATTTAATTTAATACATAAATAGGCTGTTTAAGCGAATCAGAAAAGTAAAGTACTTTTTTTTTTTATTTTGGTTTTATGTCTTGATAATGATTATGTAAAATATTAGCTTGTATTGTCAGTGACCTCTAGTAGTAGGATGACACTTCACGATGCGAAATCAAAATATTACCATACTGTTTATTTAAGGGGGAGGTGAAATGACTTGTGTGTGCGGGTGGGGGGGTTGCTAATACCGTTACCTGTGGCTGGGCTTAATTCGTAATGCCAACGCGCTTAAGTAGTTCCATTCAGAATATGGCAGAGAAGATGCTTAACTCTCGCTTGTCTCTGCGTTTGTTTAGCTTCTGTTGCTTTTGTTTAGCTGCTTAAGAAAATTGCGGTTGCTTTTGGGGCTTAGACAAACGGCTGGTTGCCATGGCCAACTCGCCCATAAACATAGGAGAGTGCAAATGAATATCATGGATACTTTCATATCATGGCACCCAGTTAATTTGCCTAACCTGATACAAGATTGTTTGAATCTGAATGAATATGTGCGTTTGACATGCCACTTGGCGCTAAATACGCACTTGAAGTTAATAGCATCACAGCAAGATGAGGGCGGGGCCGGGGGCGGTGGCAGGTGGGAGTTGTGTACCAAATGCCAAAGAAAGTTTTAGCTACGAGTTGTTGGCCAAAAATCGAATCCTACCAGACAGAATGGTTATAGATGCCAGGCTTGGGCTAGGAATGGCCTTCATTTTAGATGGTTGAGCTGTTGTATTTGATTTTAATCAGTTAACAGTGATGGCTGTAAATTAAAAAAACTGCAGTTTTTTAATTTTGTCAAGTTACTTCAAAATTATTTAATAATATCGGATGTGCAATTAACTATTGGTGCAATTAAGCTTTTAATACAGTAATTAGTTGTATACTTTATTTAAACGGAGCCCAATTTGTTAATTAATTTATTTTGTTTTAATTAAATTTTATTGTTTGAATTTTCCTAGATTTAATAAATTGCTTAAATAAATAAATTGATACATTTTTTGTATGTTAATCTTAATTAATCTTATGACTTAAATTTGATTCATTACTTTATGATTTATTAATGCCAGTCAACCAAAATATTTTGCAATACAAAAAAACCATTCAATTTATGCAATTAACCTTTTGCCATATTTAACGACTAACACGAAATTTGAATACGAATTCAGACTTAAATCCCGGCTTAAATTTGATTGCATTGAAACTTCGGAGAAATTAATTAATTTACTAAATACTTGTCCATAAATTAATTTGTTAAGCGAAGCGCACTTTTAATATACATTCTTAGGTCTAATATGCATTAGTTTACATATAACTAAGGAAGCAACCAAAGGGTGTTTATTAAATTGCTGGACAAATGGGATGTGGAAGTGACAGGGTGGAATGGGAATGGGCAGAATATGGTCAGCATTATAAGTTAGTTGGATGTTGCAGCAGCGATTGTTCGTGTGCCTGGCTTGTCATTGATTTTATAGACATATGTCTTTGGCTTAAACGGGACAATGGTCAATGGGGGTTCATCTATTTTGTCATCCGGGTTGACCTTATATTTAGCTGGCTCCAGGATTCCAGCTGCACACATTCACACACACAAATTGCTTACGGTGGTTCCTGCTTGCGTCTAAATATGCTCAATTAAGCGGTTATAAATTGTTCATTTGCCCAGTGAAGCGCATGGTCAACAACAGCAACAACAACACTAACAATAACAACAACAACAACAACAATAAGGACAACATCATCCGTTGCAACTATAGCACAGCAGGCGATATTGTCCTTGTTGTAATATATACTGACACACACACACATACATATATATGTATATATTTCACTGTGATGGGGCTTTAGGCCAGTATTTTGGGCTCGATAAGCATAATATGTTTGTGTGCGATATGTCGAAATTGTGCCATTGATTCATATCCTGCCATTAACAAGCCTGGCATAAAATACAATTAATTTAAGACAAAAGTTGTTATTTTATTAATTGCTGCATTCATTTTGTCGGCTTTTATTTCGGACAAAACCCGAAACTCAACCTATCAACCTATCAATATACTCGTACTGAGCATTAGACAAACAATACTTGGCTAACCAAAATGTTGGCTGCCAAAACAAAAGTCGAAAGTCATCAATAGACTTGGTTTTTGTCCTTGCCCTCCAATAAAGTCAACATCCAAGGTTCGAGGAGGACTCTGCTGAGTCCGAAACCATTGCTGTGCGAGTGTCAAAAGTGTTCGGAGCTTTTGTTGGCCGTAACCAAAAATTTTTGGCCAAGACCACAGAGACTTCACAGCAAATAGAAATTTTGTGGCTAGTGCTAACAAACGAGTATCAACGCAGACACATACACTGAGAAAAAACAGATGTAAAATCAAGATTTTGGTTTCAGAACTAAGAAATTTTGTCTAAAAAATGCTTCCAGAACATGAAAGTCTTGAAGTAAGAAAACACATCTTGATTCTAAGAACATTTCAATTTAGACCAAGCTCTTATTGTTAAGATCATAAATTCTTATATTTTCAACACCACAAATCTTAGTAAAGAATAAAACTTATCATTTTTTAAGATTATATGTTTTTATTTATAGACCAAAACGTTTTAAATACTCAAGACGAAAAATATATTAAGTAGAATGAAGTAAGAATGTTCTTGATTTTAGAAAGTGGTCTTTTTTTCAGTGTTCACACACATCCACACACATACTGCATGCATTTCCGCATCAAATGTGAGAAGTGTCACAGACACATACTCATACACACACAAACTAGAAAACAGACAGAAAATTGCATTACAACTACTTTTGGTACTTGTATGTGGGCCTCTGCGGCTTGTCAAGCGGAAGTTGTTACCAAATGTGAAATTAACAATGGATTATGCGCCAGTTGTTCTTGCCTAAACTAAATGTTACCAAAATACTAGATGAAAAATGCAGAGAAGATTCAGAGAAAATTCAATAAATTATATAATTTATTATTTTTAAAGCAAACAAAATAATTTAATAACAATAATTTTAAACAATAATTGATTACAATGTATATAAAAATAAAATATATATATAACATGCGAAAAGAGTAAATTACTTTTGATTAATATCTTTTAAAACACAAACGGAACATTCCTTATAAATTTTATCATAGTTCATAGTTCTCTCCAAGAGTATTACCTTATCGGCATGTTAAATTTTGCTATTTTATCCAAGTTGATTTAGTCAAATGGAAACCAGGCTCAGTTGAGCCTGTTGCCATATGTTCACATTTTTGAGCCACTGTCTAACTCAAAATACCATAATGAAGTGCAACTAGAGAACAAAACATGTTCAGCCCACGAAAATAGCATAAGGTGACAAAATAAAATGCAGCTGTCGGACTTATCGGTTGCTCATTGAACTTTTTCACCCTCCCCCATTTCTATATTTTGGCCAAGCTTATGCAAATTGTGTACACACTCACATATATGTATAACGCAAACTCCCACTCAAGGGGCAAAGAGCAGTCTCCGGCGCAATATCCAAAGCAAAACATAGAAAACCCACACGAAAATTTTGTTCGTTGCTCATAAAAGTTTGGCGAAAAGTTTTCCGTCGCCTTCCTTCCTCTCTAGCCAATACTCGCAACTTGCCTTGCTCCACTGATTTGTGCAACACACACACACACACACACACTCACTTTTTCATATACATATATAAACAATTTCGTGTTGAGGGACCATCACTTGAATAACTTGCGTCCCAATGGCTTAATTGTATTTTCCAGTTTTGCACGGGGAAAATCACGGCAATGCATAGCCACACATTGAATTTTCATTCGCGTTAAATGAAGAAAATTTGCGATGTGCTGTCACTTCGATTGCGAGTTTTCATTTTCGCATAACATTTCTTTTCTTCTCTTTTTTTTTGGCACAGTAACATCTTTTTCTTTATGTTCACGCAAGTCGCGTTTTTCTTCCAATTTGGCCCAAATCTGAGCTAGCCGCGTTTTTGCCGCTTTGCCTCCAACTCGTTTGAACGAAGGTTCTTACATCGTTATGCATGTATCTGGTAGATGAATATGTATCTGGTAGATAAACAAGTTGCACCATATTCTTGACTTCGTTCTAATCAAGTGTGCCTTCCTCAAAGGAATTCAAATATTAGATAAAATGAAAGAAAGAGGGATAAAAAAGATGTTGAGGGATACTGCTTATAGAAGGTGGAAAATGTACAAGATCTCAATGATTAGAGCTGATTACATATAATTCATAATGTATATTGATCATGAAACGTAAGGAGAGATATGTTGTATTTTTTTGGCTGCCTAATGCTTGCTTTTATCATTATTTGCTTTTATCAATGCCTTCTCTTAGTATATCACTGCGGACGGCAGTCCGCGCTAGTGACGAAGGGTGCTTTATTTATTTACTTGTTATTGGACCAGCGTGTTTGCAGGGAGCATATCGGTTTTTTTTAATTTATTTGAAGTGCGCTTCACTTTCAAGTTGAGTACTGGCCGTTATTTTTGTAGAGCTACTGCTCGAGAACTCGGAAAAGTATATTGAATAAAGTGCACTCACTTTAAATACTTTCCCCGATCATTTAAATCATGATTTTCAACAATCGCATCTGTGAATCCTTTGTGTTTTTTACAATTAACAGTGGACGAAGAAGTGATTTTAAAATTGCGTATTCTATCGATTGGTTTTTTTAAATTTTTTTGCGAATGACATTGAATTGCATGGGAGTTAGAAAACCTGCTGCGTCTTGAGCCAAAAAAAAACTAGAACGTGTTCACCTCTAGTTTATAGAAAGAGACAGTGAGACTTATCGTATTCCCACTTCGGAAAAATGTTCAGATTCATTTAAAAGTATTCTCGAATTCATTGAAATTCGAATAATTACAAGCATATTCAAAGAAAAAATAATATCCGTTTGTTAATGATTTTAATATGGATTGCGAATTTTTTTAAAATAATTAATTAACATTTATAATCATGTTTAAACATCCGTAAAAGAATTAACTTAAGAATTAAATAAACACAATTTAGTAAAATTTCCTACCTAATTGCTGCTTCTAAGATACTACCTACTATAAGTACTATAGTATCTATAGTTTCTACAATTTTGAGAGAATCTTACTTGGCGTTATTGTTACTAGACAAGCAAACAATAGATTTTTTTAAGTAAAATGTTATATATTTTTTTTTAAATAACAAACAAGTGCATTTAATCTGAAGTCGCGTATTAAATAAAGCCACAACTTGGGACACTGTTGGGCATTTATAAATCATTTATTTATCGATTGGGTAAGAAATTACTGCGTTTGACTTTTGACTCGATTGGTTTGGTTTGATTTGGTTGCGTTTGATGTGCTGATTCGATTTCGATTTCAATTGCATACTCGTATATTTAAACGTTCGATTGCTTGATTTGTGTTTTGTTTGGTATCTTCATTTGCTCCCTTATTGCTACCTTCATTCCCTCTCTCTCTCTCTCCCTCTCTCTCTTTCTGCTCCATTTTAGACAGCGATTTGCTATTTCGTAAATGCTTTTATTATCGATTTGATCTTGAAGTGATGTATTGTGCAGTTGATTGTGGGCGTTACTGAATTGTTTATATCTTTGATTGAATTTAAAATGGACTGAGTCAAATGTAAACAATAATTATCCACGACTCAAAGTCTATAATTTGGGATATGGAGGCCCTCAACCGATTCCGATACCCGAACTGTCAACTGTAAGTTTGTGACTATAATTTAAATGCATAATTAATTGTGGCTCAATAAGCAGCTATATAAAGTGCGTGCACTCGACTTTCAAATTCACAAGTTTCAAGAAATAGAAGGACTCGCAATGATGTTGGCTAAAATGGATAGTTTTTTGAAGTACGCCAACTTCTTCTATAAGGCCGTGGGCATTGAGCCATATACAAGAGTTTCGCGTCCAAGCATTTGGAATAATATCGTATTTTGGGCCAATATGATTAACGTAAATTTGATGATGTTTGCCGAGGTGGTCTATGTATTTATGGCCTTTGCCTCGGGCAAAAATATCGTGGAGGCCATCATGGTGATGTCCTACATTGGATTCATCTTCGTGGGCATGACCAAAATGGCCTTTGTCTGGTGGAAGAAGTCGGCGCTGAACGGGATTATGCAAGAGCTGGAGGAGATCTTTCCCCGCAACAAGGAAGATCAATCTGCCTATCAGTTGAATAGATATTTGGAGTCCTGTTCCCGCCTGAGTTTTAACTTCTCGCTACTGTACTCTGTGCTCATATGGACCTACAATCTGTTCAATATTGCGGAGTATTTCGTCTATGAGTTGTGGCTTCAGACACGCATTGTGGGTTCCATCTTGCCCTACGTGATGTATATACCCTGGAACTATAAAGGCAATTGGTCGAATCTGCTGATACTTTTTTCACAAATCTTTGCTGGATTGACTTCGGCTGCTGGACACGTTTCCTCGGATCTATTGCTCTGCGCTGTGGCCACATTGATCATCATGCACTTCGACTTTCTGAGCAGGACTATAGAATTCAAGCAGTTAACTGGCGATTGGTCAAAGGATTCGAAATTCTTGTCCGACATAGTGCAGTATCATGATCGTTTGTTGGCCCTCTCAGCGGAACTCAATAAGATCTTTGGTGTGCCACTCTTACTTAACTTTCTAATCTCATCGTTTGTCATCTGCTTTGTAGGCTTTCAAATGACAGTTGGTGTTCCGCCAGAAGTCCTGATCAAGCTTCTGTTGTTCCTTGTATCCTCCCTGAGTCAGGCCTATTTGATTTGCCATCACGGACAGCTGATTGCAGATGCGGTAAGTGTTTCTACACAAATAAAAACGAATAGTAAAAATATTAGTATATTAAAATATTATGCATTAAAATCGAATTAAATTTATTTTTATTTAATGTGATTTAAGTGAGAACATAGTTACAAACTACTTCAAATTAAAAATGCCATAAGAGAAAATTAAAATTAAAAATGCCATACCTTTTCACAATTGTAAATTGAGAATTAGATAATAATATTAAATTAGAATATTTTTCATAATAAATGTATACTATTCAATTATTAACGATTATCTGTCTTTGACAGAGTACTGGCATTGCCATGGCGGCCTATAAGCAGAACTGGAGCTATGCGGATATCCGATATCGCAGGACTCTGGCTTTTATCATTGCCCGATCCCAGAAGCCGGTTTATCTCAAGGCAACTGTTTTCCTGCAGATAACCAGTGTCACAATGACGGAGGTTGTGTTTGGTTTAGGCATTTAATGGATTGTTTTAATTCAGTGCATTGTTTTACAGCTACTACAATTGTCCTACAAGTTTTTTGCCCTTCTCCGCACAATGTATGCCAAATAGAATGGACAACAAATCGCAAAAAAAAAAAAAAATTGAAGAAAGAAATTAATCCGCCTTGCCTGCTTCAAACCCTCTACGCATGACGTGCTTTATACTGTTATACTAAATCATATGCTTTCAAAGGCTCAACCTCATCATTTGCCAGCTCTTCATTATGCAAACGCATGTCCTGGCCATTAACCCAGCACTTTGCCTACATGCAAACTCAAAAACAATGAAAAAGATGGAGAAAATTTAAAAAAATTGTTTCATATTTTCGCGAATGAGTTTACTCATTGCATTACTGTTATTGTCATGTCCTTAGAGTAGATATTTCGAAGGACTCTCGCAGTAGATTACATTTCATTGGTAAAAAAAAAATAGTTGGAAAATGAAAAAAAATATTTTTTTACTAGTATATTTCGAATATGTTTAAAAAATCTAAGTTAAAAATGAATAAAAGCTTTTTATCATTACCCTTTATGGAGAGATTAATAAATTACAAAAAATATATAAAATAATGTTATCTGGATTAAATATATATGTGAACATATTTTTTTTTAAGCTCAACTAGTTTAATCAAATTTTGATTACAACCTTTTTTGAGTTGCCATAAAGTAGAGAAGCATCAATTTAGTTTTAGTTAGAAGATACAGTTTCATTAAATTTACAGTTGAACTTCTATATAATGATAATGATAATTAAATTTAATGAAACTGTATCTTCTAACTAAAACTAAATTGATGCATTGGGTAACTCTTATTATTCTCTAAGTTTTTTTGCTCTGTTGTAGTTTTTGTTGTTGTAAGTACTCTTATAGCTGAAAGCGATCAAGTTTTTTGATTGCATGTAATGCTCTTTCTAGCATGTGTGTGGGAGTACTAAGCACTCAGTTATATTAACAATTTATGCGCTGAAGTGTGCGAAATGCTACAAACCCAAAATTTGACAATCCGAAAATTCGACAATCCGACAATTCGACAATTCGACAATCCGACAATGACGCGTTGTGTTGAGCTGCATTTACAGTTTCATTTTTAGCTCTGATTTCATTGGAGCTCACTTCTTGGCTGTCTGAAAATAGCCAAGCAACTGGAACATGGCTAGATTTATATTGTCGATGTGCGAGTGTGTGTTGTTGTCGGGTAACAATGAAGCCAACAGTTGCAGTTGGCGCATTTTTTGACGAATTTTATAAATCACCTGCAACTGCCATTGGCAATTGCGCTCCAGTGGCTTGCGGGCTTTTCAAACTGTGCTCATAAAACATATTAAAATGTGTATATATATTTTTTTTAATATGTTTTATTTGGAGTTTAAATTGCCAACGTACACATGTATGAGTCTGTCGTTTATTTATATAAGCGCTTCCATTATGGTTGGGTCTTTACAGAGGATTTATTTTTCATTTTTATGAAATTTTTCCACGAGCAAAGCTTCATCTGGGCTAAAACATTTAATTTCTGGTCACGTCTTGTGTGATTTTCAAATGGCAACAGGCAACAGACAATTTTCAATATCAAGCTGTATTGTTTGTGTTGCCAATTTGTTCGCTATAATATGGTCATATTTCATAATAAACTCAGACGGAATCCAAATGTTTCGGAAATGTCAATTAGTTTGTTTTTTGTTTATTTATGCTGCTGAAATCAATAATTCTTTTTTTGCATTTCATTATCTATAGTATTGCAGTGTCTTAATTGAAACTTTACTTATATTTATTCATGTACATTAATACTTAACATATAATAATATAAATATATTTGAATTTAATTCCTGTTCAAAAATCAAACCGAATCACAAAAACCGAAGTGTACAAAAAATAGTTCAAAGACTTGTGGAATTTGTGATTGAAATATATAACGCTCTAAAAAGAAAATTGAAAAATAAGCACACAAGAAAAAATGGCAAAATTTACCATCAAAAAAGTTCAGTGAATCTTTGATCCATTGCAGTAACTGGCTTTTTTGCTTTTTGGGTTTGCTGCTGATTGTTAAATCCACTTATCAAAACGTGCAAATAACTCAACACCCGGGATAGACACACACAGCTGGCACATACATACACACATTCACACACACATGCACATGCACTAAAACACATTGGATCACATGACCCAGTGAAGCGTGTCCAGTGGCTAGTATACTACAACAAAAAAACTGATGTCAGTTTGACCAACAGGAAAAGTTGGTAAGCTTATTTCGACTGATAGTTATCCAATAGTTTGATCAACTACCAGAAAATATAGCTAAGATTCAAATATGTAAATATTGAAAAGATTAATAAATGTGTTTTAAAATTAGTTGGTTTATTTAACTTAATTAAAAGAAATTTTTAAAACATTTTTTTTATTACATACTATATTTAATATGAATTATATTACCATCCGTTTAATGACCCACCCATTTGCCACATCTTAATAGTTTACAGGGTATGCATAAAAGTGTGACCCAGTTGCTCAGTAAACTCTGATGTATTATTGTTGCCGCATTTTGGGCTCAGATCGCCATTTTTTCAATTAGCTGCCATTAAATTGAATTCAAATATTGAAACAATATGTGCAACACCCCTCTAATCCTCCCACAACTTAGCCCCCTCAAATCCCTCCTCCATAGTGTGAGCTTAGTACTGCCGTCATATGATTTATTGATTTCGAGTGCAGTTTTTCTTGTCAAAAGTTGAATGCGGCCTGAGCATGAGTGTGAGTGTGAGTGTGTGGGTGAGTGTGAGTGTGGGTATGAGTGAATGAGTATTGCGATGCCAGTTTTATCGCTTCGGTTTGCTGGGTGTCCACTGAAAATGTGTATAAAAATAGCTTTGGAAAATCACAAAATTGTTGCAACTATTCAACAGTCGTTAGACTATATTCATTTTTATCCTTTTTTTTCTCTGGAGTGTTGGGAAATGTGTGAAAACCCAATGCGTTTCTAAGCACTTTAATTTTTAGAACAATGATATATCGAATAGTTAATCGAATATTTTTTGTTTGACTTTGCAAGGCAAATGGTCAAATGAATACAACAATTTTACACTAAAAGGTTAAAGTGCGAGATAGAGACTTGAAATCAAATTTGTTCTTTGCATTGTTCAAGACTTACTATAGACAAATGTATCTTTCAATTCAATTGGGATTAAATTTCAACATGTAAATATGTATCAAAGGCTTAATTTCCATTTCTCTTTTGAATCAATTTATTTTAATGAAATTATTCAAAAGATTTTAAATAACGATGACGAATTAATCAACTCATATCGCATTCATAACTTAACCGAATAGAGTAATCATATTAAATTGTGTAGCATTTAAATCTGTAATTCTTCATTGAGTTGTAGTTTCTCATATGGGCAAATGACAAAACGCTTTGTTGTCAACTACTATGACAATACAATTATTCAGGTTTATCCAACTATTTATGGCCTTGATAAAGGTCATAAAGGGAGCACAGTTCCTAGCGCCGTTGTTGCTGCTATTTTCTGATTGATTTTGATGGGCGACATTAATGTGCGATTCACTAGGTGGCATTATACACATATATTTTACTCGTATTTGAATTGATTGATTCGCATCGATAGTTGTAACTAATGTTGTCATTAGGCTGTGTAAATATATGATTGACCTTTGGGCTTGGATGGCCCTAGGGTCATTTCTCAAAATGCACTTGCAATTAACTTTGGTTAAGCAATTACCGGAAACTTGCTCAGCATCTGAAAGTGGGTCAAAATGAAAGAAGTTGTTTGTGTCTTCTACGCAAGTATATTCATATAAGTTGAGATGAGGGCTTAATGTGCCGCTGAGCCACACAAAGCGGCCACAAAGAGCCGCTGCCGTGTATGCACAAAGATAAGC
The DNA here is from genome assembly GCA_035047525.1 of Drosophila quinaria. Classification (NCBI taxonomy): domain Eukaryota; kingdom Metazoa; phylum Arthropoda; class Insecta; order Diptera; family Drosophilidae; genus Drosophila; species Drosophila quinaria. The sequence goes on along the minus strand of JAWNPO010000257.1, from coordinate 50,363 downwards.
AGCCGGATTTCATTTGCTCATTACTCAACGGCTTAAACGGCAACCGAGCAAGCGACGAGGCGGCGGGATTTACAAGGAAGATGAGAGTGGGAAGGGATCTGAGTCTACTTGAATATAGTCAGCGTATAAGAAATGCATGTGCACATAATTCATTTTTTACGCTAGATTACAACAAAATGTCGGCGACAGCACTGAGGCAGTGGCAGTCTATATATACATTTATATATATTTATATGTAGCCGTAGATGTAGCTGTAGATGTGGTTAAGTAGCTACAAGACGCACCTACACACACACACATACAGACATACACAGAAACTAAAAATCCATTTCAATATTAAAGTTTAAATATTCTTTATGTTAACATGTTTTTTTTAAGCATGTATTCAGGGTATTTTTGTTAATTTAAGACAATATGCCTATTAAATGGCAACCATCCACCAATAAAAAATTAAAAATGCCTAATAATTAGATTTCACTGAAAATGTACTTATAGAGCGAGCCCTGATTATTGAAATATTTCCGGAGAAGGAACTTCAATCAAGTATTTAGTACCTGGTTTATCCAGAATTAAATTTATTTTAGAAATCACACATAATTTTTTTCTGTGTAAAGATACACACACACTCTCAAAAAGTTCTTGGAAGAAAATTAAGTTGAAACAGTAGACGATGTTCTACTCGGTACATCGTGAAGGCAGCGGAAACGGATGCGGCAACCGAGTTTATGTTAAAGTTTGATGCATGACATCCACCAACCCACCCACACATACACACACGCACACACACACACATGCACACTCACATTCATACGTATAACTAAGTAGCTGTATTTGCTGGCAAAAGTTTCGTTCCCAGAGCGTTTGCTGCCGTTGACTTTTATGCCTGTGTGTTGCGACTTGCGGTAGTGTCCGTTGCAACTGCGTGTGTGTGTGCGTGTGCGTGTGTTTGTGGGTAGCAGGTATAACGGAAATTAAATCAGCTTCATGTGCAATGCACATCATTAGTATGTGAAGAGGCGTCTGCGGTAGAAATTTCGCTGGGCCCCTATAAGAATGCAACAGTTTCATTAATAATCCTGCAAATTGAGTTTGCACTAAAGAGGCGAAGGCTTGATTAGTTGCCAGCACTTGCATCCTTTGGCAAAGTCGAACTACTTTATAGCAATTTTGACTATTATTGGTCTATCTTTTGGATAAAACTACCTACAAGCTTGGTAGTTTGGTTTGCTTGCTGACAGCTCAAGGCATTACCAGCTGCGACTGTTATCCTTCCTTTTCCCATTCCCATTCGCATTCGCAGTCGCATTTCCATTGCCATTGCTATTCATTCTCTATGCTCAAGTATTTGACGCATTTGTCGTTTAAGCTGCTCTTTATGACATTTATTTTTATTGACTGCACAACGGAAAACACTGCAACGAGGCAACCATGAAATGCCTTTTCAAACTCTCTAAACTGTTTGTGCTCTTTTCTACTGGCTGCTGCTGCTTTGTAAGCTGCTTGCAAAAGATTTAAAGTCAATTCTCAGTCGTTTTCCTTTGCTTTACTGACTCAATGGATGACGATGAGGAGCTGGAGCTGCACGATAGATAAGGCTCTGCAGAATGTGATTGCCTTAGTCTTTATATTATGCAAAGAATGGCTCTATTATCTATACATCTATGAGTATCTATTTCTTTTCTTAAGCGAATAAAATGTTCTTATTTGTTCCCATCTAAGAGCAACAGTCACTTTTGTGTGTGATTGGCTTTGAGATGGACATCTGAGGCATTTATAAGGAACTTGGTCTTTTGTTGTGAATGTTGTCTTTTCTCTACACAAATTCCCTTTCTCTCCATCTCTCTGTAAATGAAGCAAGCGACTTTTCTATTTTCTGAATGTGGTTCTAGTTTTGAATAATTTTTTCTTCCTTTTCTAATTTTATTTTTTAAAATATTATTGCTGTCAATAATATTCACATTTTTATTTTTATTCTTAGGATTTTTATTTGGTTAACATTTCTATTTTTGAGTAATATTTTCTTTTAAGTTCCTATGCTGCATGCTTATTTATTTTATTTTCGCATCTATTTTTTTTTTATCTTAGCCATCAATCGAATATTATGATTTTAAAGCTTAATGATAAGAATCTCTTTCTTTCTTTCTCTTGTTCTTTTATTTTCAAGGGGTTGTAAGTAATTTATAAACTTTATCATAATGTTATGTGAGGAATGCGTGTGTTATCCGTTTGGCCCATTTGAGAAATGTCCACATTTGTGTCGAAGTGCAGCGGCAACAGTAACAGCAACAGTAAAATACATAATTCAGAGCAGAGGTAAAACGTTGCGCATACGCCGAGTTGTACGTATTGTAGTAATACTTAGCATACGTAGGCATAAGTAGTATATAAGACTGTATCATATTGTAAATATTCCTTATTCATAATTATATTTATCGCACTGTAAATATAATTAAGTTATCGATAATAATATAGCGCCATCTGGCATAAATAAGTTTAAGCTTAAGAACGCACGGTTGTATTGAAGAATAGAGAGAGGGTCACTTTTGCAAGCGACGCCGTCCGATATAGACATATGTGAAATAAACTTAAGAGAAAACTAAAGAAATCGACGCGTGTTTAATTAAAAACAACCCAGACTATAGTATGTGCATACATACATACAGACCAAGTGTTGCAGCATCCGGTATCCGTACTGCAGTACGTTATTTATGCATTTAACGATCGAGGAGTGCACAAATGAGTTGAAACTGTTGTGCAACAGTGTGTGTGTGTGTGTGTATGTGTGGCATATTTCTATGGAAAATGTGAACAGTAATATGGGGCAGATACTCAATATATGCGAGTGCGAGTATAAATTACCTTTTCGCTACTTAATTAGAAAACTGTAAAGTCTTGTTGCATTGTGAATGCGACAATTTCATTATTGTTGACAAACTTGAGGTTGCTGTGGCATGCCACAGAATGCCACTTTCCACACTCGCACACTCACTCTCCGCTGCAAAACTGTCAACTATCAATGCGGACAGACAACACAACAACACACACAACACACACACAACACAACACAGCCTGGCGCGCCCTTTTCTTCTTCTTGTACATCTCCTGCTCTTTGTTGTTGTTGTTGCTGTTGCTATTTGTTGTTATTGCTGAATGCATTTTTGTTGCTACTGCTTCGGTTTTAATATCATTTTCGTTCCACTCCAGTTGGCATTTTAATTTAAGTTTCATTTTCAATTTAAGACTTTGACTTGCCACTCGCCTGCCACACTGCAAATGCAACAACACGCAGTATTCCCCTTTCCTCCATCAGCCCCCTTGAATTTCTACCATTTTGTGGCCTTGCAACGCTTTCCCCATTTCCCTTTCCCTTCGACACTGGCATTGTTTTGTATTTTCGCGCTTTTACGCTTTTGTATGCTGCCCCGACGCCATTTCGCGGCTGTTTTAAATTTATTATTTGTATTTTGTGTAGAGCTTTGTTGTTGTTGTTATTGCCTGCTCTTCAATGCGGCCCATAAGCAACTGGCCAGAGACATGGCCAAGTTATGCTGCTGTAGCTTCTGGCCCTACTGCTTCTGATCTGCCTTGCCCCGTTTGCAGTTTCAATTAGAAAAACTTTGCAGCGAAAAGACGCCTGACAGCAAGTGCGCAATATCTGCGGGGAGTTGAAAAAATGGAAGAGGGAAGAGGGGAGGAGCTTAAGACAAGAGTGCAGCAAGTTGCTGGCTGTTGTCTATGCTAATGCCTTGCATAATCAGTTAATGAGAAATATTTGTTGTAATGAATTTTCTTTTGAGTTGCGTTGCGGCTGCTTATTATGATTATTGTTGCTGCCAGCCTGGCATCGTCTTTGTTCGCGTGACAAATAATTTATTGGCAGATTTTTAATTAAAAACTTTTAGCCATCGCTTCCCCTCTCTCTATCTATCTATCTATCTGTCAGCCTCCCACTCTCTCTCTCTCTCCCACTCTTAGTCTTTGTGTTGATTACAAAACTCGATATTATAGCCATAAATTTGTATTCTACCAAAACAATTTTTGTTTTGCTCTGCTTTAGTTTAGCCAGTTTGTTAAAGATAATAGCGTGGGTTAAGTTATCTATGTACTTAAAATAAAATAATAGATTTAGAAAATTATTAGTCTAAAATGTGAATTATATAGTTTTCTAATTTTTTAGTTCCCTCCTTAATTGATAAATTCACCTTGCACATATGAACAAATTTTCGAATTCTAAATCTGGTATTAGTTTACGTTATTCTTTAAATGTGCTTGATTATTATGAGTCTAGCTTTTAGCTATTCAGAATCACAATCATTTGAAATGATCCACAGTTCGTCCTATTGCCCAATTTTCGCCTAATTGAATCATCAATTTATTAAGTAGCCGAATTTAAAGGGGAAGCACAGCTGTTGTCCTAGTTCTGTCCTAACTATGGCCATGTGTCAAATGGCAGGATATTTAATTTATGGTCTTCCAAGTGAGTCAGGTGTACGACGAGTGTTTTGTAAATTCAAAATCTTTAAGCCATAAACAGACCTTTTGCTGCCTTCGTATTTTCGTATCCTTTTTTCTTGTACATTTTATTTTTTAATAAACTCGTCTCTGTCTGCCTGTCGACAGCAGCTGCCTTCAAAAAATGAAATCCCTTTAAGTAAGTAGAAGCAGCAGCATGCTCTTTAAGCGTACCCCAAAGCTGAGTGACAGTTGGGGCAAATTCAAGTTGGTTGCCTCAATGTTGCAATGTCTACAGTTACTATTTCTCATGTTGATAATTTGCAATGCAATTTTGTTATACTTGTATGCTAAATTGTTCGACCATCAGCAATGCATCAGTGTGGCGAATGCTGTCTTTTGTATGTATATTCCCTGCCACTTCACTTGCCACTTGCTCCTTGCCACAACAGCCAACAAAACATATCAAACACGCCAGCTGTAGAAACAAGTGGAAGCAGAAGAAGAAGTAGAGGATTTTTGGCGAAAAATGCAACTGCTACAAATTATGTGAATTATGCGTTCGGCTGGCGCATGTGTTTGCATAAATTTTGCAGCTGCCAACATAGCCGACAGCATGACAGGCATAGGGTATAGAGTATGTGGTATGTGGTATGGGGTAGGGAATTTGCGCGGCGCTTGCCACACATATCTTGTCTAACAAATTGCATTCGAGTGTTTAACATGCGCCCAACAGGCGTTGATGTTGATGTGCAAAAAGGATGCGAAGGACTTTTCCATGTTATTCGCAAGTTTTACAGTTGCCACAACAGCGGCAGCAGTGTCCTGAATTGTCATAATTTAGTTGAAGTGGCATTAATGGTCGCTCAGCTGGTCGACAGGCAAACATCACACACCAAAGAAAAAAAAATAAAAAACTGTGAAATACAAAATAAATTTGTTGCAAATTTTGGATAGCCACAAATGAAATCAAATGAAAACGCAACAGACAGGCATCACTACCACTACCAATACCACTACCACTACCAATACCGCTACCACACAAACAAACACACACATACACATATACACAGATTCGCACAGATACTCACATGTGTGCTTTGCCACAATTGCATGCATAATTGCATAAAATGGCTAAAATTTGATTTGAAAATTGTTCATAGTTTCGGGTTCGGCGGTCGTTCAGCTGCTGCGCCCATTGAAAAGTCACACGGCGTTTGGCCTCAAAATTGAAAACTGCAAAACATCAAACGAGCCAAAATGCTGCAAATTTAATATGCAATAACGCACTCACGCACACATCAACACACACTCCTCACTTATTTGCATTTAATTAAAATTCTCAGTTATTGTCCAAAGTATTGAGCGGTTTTTTTCTGTGCCTGCCTGTTGGTCCATTATATGGCATATGTAATTAAATTAGGCTTACAACACGAACTATCACATAAACATGCAAATAAATATATATATCTAAATACAAAAAGGCGATTTAATTACAAATTCAAATTCGATTCTGCATAAATTTGCAAGAAAAAATTTAAACAATCATTTTCCATTGAAATAAAATCAAATGCTAAAGAAAAAGTAAACATGGTTTAGAAAATCTGTAATAAATATGAAATCAGATTGATTCTGACTTATTGCCAGAGTTTGGTAGTGACTAGCTTTAGATATTGATAAATATATACAGTTACATATTTCTAGTGCAAACTTGTATCAATTTACAGTTGTGAATTATTTTAAAGCCGAATAATTTATCTTTAATTACAATACGTATACGTACTATATAAAAGAACACTTGTCGCACACGTAAACAATTACTATCGATTTTAATTGCCATTTGCTTGAATAATTAAATACATGTTACAATACAAAGCCCAACACAAAAAATAACTAAATTTATCTAAGTTATAAGTAGTTGAGCAACAGATGCTCTACAACCATTTAAATAAGAATATTAATAAGAGCTATTATATTTTCTGCAGAGGAGGAATCTTTAACATGAAAGTCGTTTTTAGACATTTTATTTCCTTATTAAATATGTAATTACTTTAGAAAAATTGTATACTAAAAAGCTTTTCATTCACATTTTCTGTGGTTTAGTATACCCCTTACAGTCTATCTTTATCGACAGGGTATAATGAATGTTAGGCAAATAGTTGATTGCATTTAAAATCTAATGAGTTTTGCGCCTGTAGTGTCTCACATTGAATGAAATTAATTATTTGCGGTCTACCGAATTTTCATAACGCTTAAGGACGTCAATACGATATCTTGTGAGTCCTTGAGCATGGTGAAAAATGATGGCAGTATCAACATTTGCCACTGTCCAAATGTCTGACCAAATATTAATGAAGCTGTGTGGTCTACATATCTAGATACAGTCACATAAACACTTGTATATATTAAGAATATATATATATACATTTAGATATATGTATGTGTTTGGGGCGCCATTATGTTTAGCATTTGCGCAAATATTTACATTGGATTAGAATAGTTTAGCTATTAGCGCTTGAAGCTCAGCGCATGTAAATAATGATAAGCCGAAAATCGCACAAATATGATGACATCAATTGTTTGCCACGCCCCCACTCACTCACACACACGCACCCATATAAGTACAAATATGTAAATAATAGGCGCCGATAATGCTAACGAGTTTTTCATTTCCATTTTGCCAATTGACTATCACATTTATTTATATTAAAGATACAGGCTACAAAGTGTTTAATAAGCTTTTATGAATGAGATACAGTCAAATCGATTTGCTATATAGAGTAGGGTGATGCACCTAAAATATACCCTGGGAAAATGAAAAAATTACTCTAGCAGTTTTTTTTAATTATATATTTTTAAAGATCTTTAGTTTACATATTTAATTAATTTTTATTTATTATGTCAATATCCATATTATAATTAATTCATTCACCAATACAATCCCTAGAAATATATACCTCGGTTTCACAACTAACAGGGTATGAATGAATATCGGTAAGTGCAAATCAAAATTGAAACGTGGACCCGAACAGCTGTTAATGCTGCAATTATGCTAAATATTTGTTAGACAAACAAATATTTGCTTGTGAAGGCAACGAATAATAATAAAAAGCAACAGCATTAAAACATTATTATTAAACATTTTGTGGTCCGTGTCACGCATATACAATTAAAGCGACAGTTTTGCATTTAAATGGATTTTATGCTATTTGGTTAGGTGTTAAGTCAGAGATGCGATATTCGAGTTGTTCCAATTGTGTCTACGAATACAGCACACAGATGTTGACAGCCATACAAACAGCAACGTGACTTAAACAAGGCGCCTAAATCTCTAAAGCTCTTCTACCAATGAGAAACAGTTGAAAAAAATGTTGACGAAATTTTAATTACTTTTTTTTTAGCGTAGCGTCGCTTTCGAGCTATAATCAAGTGTGGTATGTTTCATTATTTATGTTTGCCTTGAACATACAGCAAAACATTCAAAATAGGCAGAGAGAGAGAGAGAGAGAGAGAGAGAGAGAGAGAGAGAGAGAGAGAAAGGATAGGCAGAGAGAGAGAGAGAGAAGGATAGGCAGAGAAAGGGAAAAGGGGAAGTTGGAAGAAAGAGGCTTTCAATGTAACTGCAGTTGTTTTGTATCCCATTAGCTGCTGACAGCTGGAAGCACGCATACGCCATGTGGCCCGTCACTTATGCTGTCGTGTAAGGGCGTTGCTTAATACACACACTCACTTACTCACACAGACACACTCACACACACATACACACACACATGCCAAGCCAGCAGCGTTTTCCATTTCATTTACACTTGCTGGGACACTGAGAAAAGTTATTTAAAAGCTTGAAATTTTTCAGTCGCAATCAAATATTTAAGAATATGTAAATTGATTAATTGAAGTGGTTGTAAAACTCCATGTGAAAAAATAATATATGATTAAAGTAATTAAGTAATTAATAATAATTATTCTACATATGCTCACTTTTTATTCTCAGTGCTCTCGTACTCGTATATACAATTTGTGCACAAACAATTAATTTAAAACTGAATCAGCCAGTTGGCCAAGTTATTGCGTCTTTTTGTGTGGTCATTTCTCAAGCCTGACAAATCGGTTGCATCCCTTCGGATGGATGGACTCGGGGATGGAATCGAGGCGAAGTGAAGCGTATTATAGATTGTTCTATTGCATAAAAGCTGTTTATCTTGTGCTTCAAGTGCTGTTGCAGTTGCAGTTGCTGTGACAATTGTCAGCCTGTCACTTGGCCAAGGAATTCGAACTGAAAAGTGCTTTTGGCTTAAAGCGCTATCATGCCGAAAACACAATGCAAGCGCATAATAAACTGAACCCAAACATAGAATAAACTGCAGAAATTTTTTAATTAAAATATGGCAAGAGCGCATTATGCTGAATGCGAGAGAGCAGAATGCGAATGCGAATGTGAATGAGAGAGATGAAAATGGCAGAAGCAACTACCACAATAGAGGCTTGATAGCCCAGAGTGTCCTCGCTAGTCCTTATGGCCAAGTGCAATGCTGTCCGTCTGTCCGTCCGACTGTCCGTCGCTGAGTAATGAAAATGTCAAGACGGTCTTTGCTCCAATCTAATGCTTAATGCAAATGAGCAGCAAACATAGTTTTTTTTATGGCAATTTATTAAAATTGACATTTTTACGAGCCATCACGATGGCAATTATGTGCTTGAAAGCCTTTTGACAATGGTCTGAATTTCGTTCTCGCTGACTTTGTCTTTTGAGTACCCACAACTACACACACACACACACACACACACACACACACACACACACACACACACACAATACAGCAGTGGCAAGTGGCAAGGCTTTGCTATCGTCTGTGTCGAGTGTCAAGCGCTTTCGCTGACAACATCAGCCACAACACCTTAACACTGTCAATGTAACCAACTCACTTGACGTTGGGATATAAGCACTTAAATCAAGGCTCAAATAATGAGATCTCCCTTTCATGCATTGACTGCAATCTTTGTGAGTAGCCAAAACACTCTGACGTTTGTTTTTGGATACACCAACCGACGAATTTACTATGACAGATTTACCAGATTTACTGCGAAAATGCCTTTTATATTCTATAACAATTAAGACAGAATAGTTCGTTACATGAAATGGTGTTTGTATTCCGACTTTACATTAATAAATCGATTATGAAATTTTCTTGTGCTTCATTTTTTAAATTCCAATAATATATAGGTCCCCTATTAAATCTTTTTAACTAGACAAAGACTACTCTTACTCAGTTCCACTCTTAAAATATTATTTAATTAATATTTTTTTTAACAATTCATTGTCTTTAAATTATTTAGAAATTATTTGGACATTAATTTTAAATATCGGAGTGTCTTTTAAATTGTTACAAATTTAAATCAATTAAGGAAATTATATAATTTTTGTGTATGTTGGTATGTTGGTGTTTATTCCTTGGATTAAGTTGGCTTTATTTACATCACCACAAATTAGTGAGTGTATGGGATGAAAGATGCAGCTACAGTGTCTGCTAAAAGTCAGCCTGATATTGCGTAAGGGGTTGCTGTAAAGCGGAGTCCAGCAAACCGCAACAAAAGCCAAAAGCCACACACAACATGGCCAATCTGTGGAGTTCATAAAAGTGTCAACAACTTGCCCTCGGCCAAGAATGCGAAAGGATGTGAATTCTGCGGATGCTGCTGCGTTGACCACTGATAACGCAAAATGGCCGACAAGCTTCAACACACACACTTACACTCACACCCACACACACTGTCGGAGACAGCAGCTATTTCTAACTATCGCGTATTCGTTAGGGTCAAAGTTAAGTGGCATTCATCCTGTCGTGAACTCGCCGCTGCCTGCTTTGTTTTGATGCCACCAATGCCACAGCGAGGCAATCAGCAAGCATGCCTCCTCCGTCATATTGCCAACCACCCTTCCCCGTGGCACGTCTTATCAGACGCAGACTCACTTGCCAGTCCTCTGCTGCCCCGACTCGTACACTCAGAAAAACATCATAAATATAATTATCCTAAAACTAAGTATTTCCGTACTTGAGTTTAAAAATAATTAAAGCCAATTGTGTACTATTATTTTCGAATTAAGTATGAAACAATCTTTCTAAGTTTTATTCTTCAGGGAACCAACAAATTATTTATTTATTTATTTTTTTGTGAACAATCACTGAATTGTATTATATATAACGGATTAATTATTTAATTTTTGACGAACTTTTAACTTGGCATTTAACTTGGCATTTGGGGGAAGCGACCCTCAGTTTTTCCAACTGAGAGTTCTAATTTTGGCAGGTCGAAGACTCTAGCCACTGAGCCACCTGACCACTGAACTTAAATATGAGAACGTTTTGTAATAGAAACAAGTACTTTATGGGATAAATTTAAGATTTTTGTGTACGGTAAGATACTTAACAGTCTTTAATTCATCCCGAAGCGTACTTCAAATAATCCAGAAAAATCTCCTTTTTAGATAAAGTTTTTCAGTTGTGGAAATCCAGAACTCAGCCAGCTTTGAATATCCCTGCTTATGTACAGAAATCTTGATTTTTTCTCAGTGTAACTGTTGTTGCTGTACCTGGCACACCACAGAGGGTGTGTGTGTGTGTGTAGTGCGGTTGCCTGTGGGTGTGTGTGTCCAGTCCATATAACTGAACATCGCTGCCATCGCAGCTGCCTTTATGACGCTTCAGTCTATTGTCCACTGCGTTTTGCTTTATGCTACGCGGAATATTCTTGCCACGGCGAGGCGTCTATTCTTACTGCTGTATACAGCATACAGCATACAGCTGTTGCCATGCAGCAGGATGTTGTATCTATGTACAATTCTTTTTCTAAATTTTTAGTTCTTTTTTTTTATTTTGTTGTTGTCTTCTGTATGCTCTCTTTTGCTATCAGCAGTAGTATTGTATGTCCTTTCGTATCCAGTTTCCTGATTTATGCAATTTCATGCATGTGCCACATTTCTGCAAAACATGCCGCACATGGCATGCCAGCCACAAAAACTGCCACAACGCTCAGCTGAAACATGTGGCAGTGACTTATGTGTGTGCTATGACAACTTTGGGGAGTTTCATTGAATTTCCTCTAGGTGCCATCTCCATCTCCATCTCTTTGTCCACCACACCTTGCCTCCTCCCTCTCGAAAAGTTAAGGTATGGGACTGTCCGAGATGAGCTCTAGTTCCACCCTTAACCTATTTTCGATGCAACCTTAAAGTTGTTGCTTCAAAAATGCATTTCGTTTCATTTGTGGCCTTTGTAAATACTTTACAAGCTGCGTACACAAAATAGAAAATTGTTAATTAGGAACAAACTTAGAGCAGTTGCTAATTAAATTTGCAATGAAAATATGAAAAGTACAGAGTTGAAGTACTCGACTTTGAGATACTCTTGTAATTAAATTTGCAATGCAAATTTGAAAAGTACAGAGTTCAAGTACTCGACTTTGAGATACTCTTGTAAATAATGCGTTGAGAACTCTTCACAAGTATTGCAAAATCGACAGATTCCGCTTCTTGTTATTCCTAATGTAAATGGGTGACTTTTTAGTCAAAAGATCGGTGAGTTTTTTAGGTCCTTCCCAAGGATTTTAGGATATTTTTAGAAAGCATGAGCTCTGATAATAAGATGATAGTTTAGAAATGATATTCCACTGATTTCTAAAATGTTTTTATGGCAATTTAAAAATTGTTTCAACTCCAATATACTTAAATAAATGTCAAAAATGTCTTTTCTTTATATAATTTAAACCCTTGTATAAAATAAATTGTTTCATTTCACAAAAAATTTTGTTATAGATAAAACTTAATTATCCCTACTTTTGGCTAATTGAAAATGCAGACAAAGTTTGATTTGAGAGAGAGCAGCAAATCAAGTTTTTGGGGCGACTTTAAGGTCCATACGTGTAACCAAAACTGGATGGCTTATTTGTCCATGTGGCAGCTGCCCGCTGGCCAGGCAGCTGTGCGAAAATTGTCATATGTAGATTTATAGTGTGAGATAAGAATAATATTTACAACGCCCAGGGGTTGCTCACATATGTATACATGCATATATACGAGTATACACAAAGTTGACGTTATGTGTTAGAAGTAAATGCGTTGACTGCCCCGCAGCCAAAACGTAGCGACATCCAGCTGATGGCACATTATACCACATGACGCCCCTTAAATTACGTATACGCTACATAGTCGTTTACAGTGCCAGCTAGCACAGTATTCGTATCTGTGCCATTTAGTGAATATGACCGCCGCCCAGACACTTGTCTGACTCACATTTAATGCTGAACTTAATATCAGAACTGGACACTTTGATTGTATCTGGCGATTAGATTTTCAGCATGTTTATGTTTGCTTATTACAGGGGTAACTCAACGATTTCACTCACTCACTCACTCGATTGTGTGTGTGTTATCATGGCAGATGCAGCCCAAAATAGATACGGGCTTAATGTTGAGTGTGGCACTGTGGAAACGATGCACAAATATCGCTTAAAATAATATTTTTGTAAAAAATTCGACATTATTTTATAATTTAAATATGAATTAACTTTCTTTTTATTTTCATTCAGGGTTCCAAATATTTGCGCAACATTAGAAAAGCATGAAGTTTATGTAATTGTTTTTATTATATTAATGCATAAATATAGTTATAACATACCTAACTCTGAACTTTTTAATCGAATTTCTTTGTAACTTGAATTAAATTAGTGGCAGCAAAATTCGTAATTTTAGGAAAAAGAACTCTATAACTCGAATATCTCCCTAACTCGAACCTGTTCTTTCAATAATGACGATTCAAATATTAATACTACTTCCCGTCATTTCAGACAAAAAAAAAACCATTGATTTCTATATCAAATTATCTTTAGACATTGAAAAAACGGGCCTAAAGATATTTAATTAATACGAGAAGTGGGTTAAATTAACTGGAAGCCACTTTATATTCATATCACAACCACAGTGCAAAGTATTGTAGTGCTGGGCAACTTGAAGATATGGGTTTTAAATATTGAGTTACGACTGAAACTGTAGGAGAGGACTGAAGGACTGCAGAACCGGTAATCTGATGACGTTGCTAAGCGGACAGTTCTGCGCTCTCTTCAGAGTGCTGTTAATTATGTGGCCCGTTGGAGCCACCAATCATACGCGAAAATGGATTGTGTTTACTCGTAATAATCGCTTTGGCTGACTCAGTTCAGATTACCAAATAAATTCCCCATGTTCCCAGCAATTTTAAAACATCAACAGACGACATCAGTGGCCAGCTCGCCGGGATTCGAAGAGTGTTAACAAGGGCAGAGAAAGAGAGAGTGGGGGAGAGCGAAGGGATAAGGGGGAGGCGTCCTGGCAGCGACTCGTCGCCCAATTGGCGCCATTTATTTACTTGTTTGTTTCAACTTCCGTTCATTGCCACGCCGCAAAAAGTGTAAGCTGGTACCTACCGAACCTTTCGACTACTCAGTCCCCTTCCCATTGCCCCAGTCCCCGGCCCAGTCTCCTTTTGGCCATCTCTGGACCCTTCCCTGCTTCTGCAGTCATCGTCGTCGTCGTCGTCCCTATCCCGCTCGCATTTCCGTTGCCATTAGCCGACAAACTTCATTTGTCATCTCATTTTTCTGCACGCTCGACAGTTTTCCTTGCGCTGCTTGTGCCACGAAAATTTATGTAAACGGACATTCGCTGGCTCGTTCGCCATTCGCCATTCCGTCCGCAGGATGGTCGGCAAAGTGTCCAGTCCGGCTAAAGGGACCATAACAGTCTCCTTGTTATGGACTCCATTGCGTTATGCGGTTATGATGACATAAAAGACGCTACTGATAAAACCCAAAAGGCAAAACAACGTAGCAGGAGCCAAAGTAACAAAAAAAAAAAAAGCCCAAAGAAAAAAAAAAGAAAAAAAAAGGTAAAACAAAAACAGTTCTCCTTGGCGATTTGGATCTGAGCGCGGGCGACATAATCGTCCTTAGCGTGTTGTCCTCGCCAGTCGCACACAGAGCCGGAAACGGAACGTTAAATGCGCCGTTCCAGCTCCGACACCCGCCAGGACAACTCATCTACTTTTTCGTCCCTACGTCCTTTCGTCCTTTGGTGCACTCTGGGAGCGCGTGCAGCGGAAATAACATGCTGTGATTTAAGACTTCATTTTGTCGGCGCCTGCTTGCCGCTCCTCTGACCTTTTTAGCTAGATATAGATAAAGATAGGGAGAGAGAGAGAGTAAGAGAGAGAGAGAGAGGGAGCAGAGTACACATCACTCCCCAATGAACAAACTGTTCAATCTCCCCTCTCTCTCTCTCCACTCTGTTTGCGAGTACTCGTAATTAAAAGTCGACTTGAACAAGAATTGACTCTGATTTCTTTGTTGGCGGCTGCTGCTGGTGTCGCTGTTGATTTGCCTCTTGCATAATTGAATTGTTTAATGCCGCGAATTTCTAATTGTAATTGTAACTGTAACTGTAACTGTTACTGAAATCTAACGGAAACGGATATGGAAGTTTGACTGCCATTGTTGTTCATTTCTATCTCATTTCTATCTTTGGGCATTGTGTGAATTCATTTAATTTGAAACTTAGCTCAAACCAGCTGTCTATAATTCTCATTTATTTAATTTTCTTGTCGACAATTAATGACAGCTCAAGGGAAAGTTTATTCCAGCTGAAATCTTATATTGTTGTTGATAAAGAATTACTACTAAAATTTTAAAATTATTGATTGATATACACTATACCTTTGTGTTGCTTATATCTTCAGAAAATCACATTTTACAAAAAGAAAATTAAGAGAAGAAAATCAATTTTATTGCACTAGAGGCACAGTTTTCAAAATCATCAAATTCGATATACTAATTACTATATTAATCTTTAGATATTTTTATAATATTCGCTTTATCCATAATAAACAAAATTAAGTAACAATATTTACTTCAACATCGAGTTGAAGCATCAAGATGCTGTGGTAATTAAGCAGACAGATGACTGCAAAAGAACCAGTTCAACTAACAATTGAAAGGTTTATTGAACCGCAATCAAATTGTGAGCATGGGGCATCGATGATGCTGTAAGGCAAATCTGGTAGCTGCAACGAGAGTCACGTCCACGCATTTAAATGGAGTGTTGCATGTGTTGCATGTGCTCAGTGAAGCTGCAACACACTGAGTCGGTCATTGGCATTCGCGGAATTAAACTATTTCATTGCTGGTCAACAGTGAGAGAGCTATAAAAGCGTCAGTTAGCCAAGTGGCCAAATAGTTAGGGGATATTGTTATGAAATGGCTATAAGAAAATGAGCATTTGTACGTTTGGCTGGCAAATCAATTTCTGTTCAGCTCCCCTTGGCTTTCTCTTCTCTCTGCTGCTGCTGCTGGCATCAAAATCCAATTAAATTTTATAAGCCATGCCAGTGCTTCGAACTTTACTGACAAGTTCAAGCGCAACCATAGCCGTTGCATGCCCCTGGGCGTAGTTAAAAGTTTAAGCATTACCTACGTGCAACCGGAAAATACTCCTTAAAGTTATATATACACCCAATCCCACTGCCACGCCCAATCCCACTTCCAGAAATTCTTAACTACTTTTCAGGCTCAAATTTGGAGTTTGGACTGTTTGACAAACCGCCGACGCTATTGAACAACAACAATGCCGTTAATTATTCATGAATAGAAAGTTGCATAAAAAGCCAAGTGCAAAGGCGAAAATGCAAAACTGATGCCAAGGCAAAAGTTTTTCTAAGCCAAACCCAAAAAACTTTTTACCATAGATTTATCTAAAGATACGAATTCACAAAGCTGTTGACTATCTGTGCCTGTGTGTGTGTGTTGTGCAATTGTGTGTCTGTTGGCTCAAGTCCAATGACTGAGAGAAGCCTGTATAATAATAATGAAATGCTCGTCCTTAAGTATTCATCATACGCCACGTTGTATAAGTTGCATATGTTGTAAATACTTTCAGACTAAGTCCAGCCGCAACTGAAAAGTTGATCATTAAGGAGAGGAAAGCCAAGTGGATGGGAAGTCAGGAGGTAACTTGATTGATTGATGTTTGGCCTCAGGGTAGTTTGATTTGCTTGGAGTTGTAAGTAAAAAGGGATAAGAAAGTTGCAATATGTTTTCACAACTTTTCTCGTTTTCATGCCCTTTGGTTGTTTGCCAAACTTATTTCATATTTATTTATAACAATTTAATAAGTTGCCAAAGAATTTTCCAATCAACCCAATAAAAGTAATTGAATTGTAACATTCCCTTGTCCAATACTAAATCGATTTCAATTAAATTTCCTTAAATTAGCATGAAAAGTGCGCAGTGTAATCAACAAAATCACTTTTCATATTTGCTTATTTATATATTGAATATTGTTGTTGGTGTTACGCACACACACAATCAATGCAAATTAGAAATTTGCAATAAACGCCCCAATGAATTTGGAATTTAAATCGAAAAAATAAATGATAGTATTCTCCATTAAAATGTGTCATTTGTTTGATGTTTGATTTCAATCGTTGTGGTCCACACAATATAAAACTATTAAATGAATGATCTGTGTGCGTTTTTAGTCCAATAATGAGGCACAAATTACATTAAGTTTTGTCGCTCCGCAAACCACAAACATTTTCTATTTACTCATAAAACATTTGAATATGCATTAAATTGAATATAGTTAATATGTTTTACTTTGGCCAGGTAAAATACAAAAAGCAATTCAGCCCGTTATAAAGAAGTTAATTAAGCAAAAATTTTCGAAATTTTTTTTGCTATATTTTTAAAAATTTCTGGAAATATTTAATATACTTTTTTGTTAATAATAATAGGACGATTGGAACAGGAGCTAAGTTAAAAAATTCCACTGAATCAACAATTTTTAGAACTAAATTTACTGAGGCGACTTTTCATTTCATTCTGAATCTCTCAATAAGTACTAAGTTACAAGACCAATAAACGATTTTTTCTAACCATGCCAAGAGCCACAGGAGACATTCCCATGAGCTCAGTGTAGATAGTGTTTCTTTGAGGGAGAAAGAGAATTAGCAGAACGACTAGTCCCACTTGGAAATTTCACGAGCAGTAAAAACCCAGAGAAATGCGAGAAGAAAAAAACTATTGCCTACTTTCGTCCAGCAAATTATGATAAATTATCTAAAAGACCTCACAAGGATCTTGACAAAACAACAAGCATGTAAAAAATACATTTAATGGTCTCCTTGCAAGAGCAAGTGTTAAATGTGGTTGTTGCCACCGTTGACGACATACTTGGCGTTGTCCTGTCAAGGACTAAACATGTGTACATGCAATCCAACTGTGGGCTGAGACAAACAAGACATTCACAGCCCGTTCAAAGTCGCTGGACCAAGTCAAGTGGTGGGATCGACACAAACACACAAGAGTCTTAAGTAGCCTTCTGTCTGCCCCAAAAGGAATTGAAGCTGGTCCTGGGACTTGTCCCATCTCAATGCCCAAAGGCTGTGAGCTCAATAATTTATTCATAAGAAAAATTTATGTCGCCTTGTGGCTGAAAATTTGTTTAGTTGTAGCTTTGGCATTTGGCAGGTGCACAAAAAGGGTAAAAGCTCGGCATTCTTAATGTTGCCAACTTGCTTCGGGCTCTTCCTTTTGTTGTTGTGGTTGTTTTTGGTGTTGTTGTGAAAAGTGAAATGGCGTCAATTGAAATGCGTCTTTCGAAACGTTTATCATAAATAATTTATAATGCATTTAGCAATTCGCAAGCAATTCATTTTGTTGATATTTAATTTGGCATCAAATTGGCCAAACTTTAAATTGACCAAGCTCACTTTTCCCAGGTCATCAAGTACGGTATGCGTGTGTGTGTGTAAGTGTGAAAATGTGTGTGTAAAGCTGAACTCATTAAATTGCAGAGCTTCAGCTGGCGTTACTGCTGTGGCAGCTTGTGGTCATCATGTTGGGGTTTCATTTTACTAATTCACATGCTGCTACACACACACACACTCAAACACATATACTTACATATGTGTACAGTTACAAACCAAATGTTAATTTTAATTTATGTGGCCGCTGCGCACATTTGTCGCATTAGTTTGAGGCGCTTTAATGAGTGATTTATTGGTTAGGCCGCAGCAGCAAATCAACTGGCAAGAGCAGGCAATAAAACTATAGCTGCTCTTGACTACCAGATATCCTGTAGCTGTAACCAGAGAAAAAAGACTTATTAATGATGGACTGTATTAAGAAAAGATCCGGAAGTCCGGAGTACGGTTCTTCAGAATTTTTTTAAACCAGGTATAAAACACTTGAGTCTTACTTGGTTTTGTAATGACAAATATTCGTAAATTAAGTTTATTTTTCAAGCCAGAGTTCTATTGAATTAAGGCTTATGAAATTCAATCCCCAACAGGCTTGATTTCAGGATTAAAAAAGACAAACCTGAATATTCCTGAATATTTTCAGCTGCAATTTCGTACATAAATTGTATATTTTATTTCTCAATATAATTCTGAATTTTGCATAATTTAAGATAGAGATGGAATACATACTTAAAAAATTTATGCCTCAATCAAGATTCTAAAACTTTTTTTTTTATCTTTTTTTACAACATAGTGAAGCTAATCAACTAAATTCTTTTCGGCTTACCCATATTTTCTATAAACCCTTTATTAAAATTTTTTTTAGGGTATTGCAACATTTAATAAAATATCACATTGAATTATTTATTTATGGTCTCTGGTTGTTTGTATTTCTGCAAATGTTCAATAAAAAGCGCAATGCTGGCAATTTCGGCAAACGGTGTGAAAAATGACATAAGCCATGCAATACGAGTACAACCATTCACCACTCCACTCCACCTCCTTTTGACTGTGCAACCGCCCATCTTGCTGTGGTTGCCCAGAGGGGGGAGGGGGCAGAGGAGAGGACGGGCAATTGGTTGCGCGGCTTTTAAAGTAATTAGAGCATTTCGAAATTGTGGTTGGGCCTAATACTTATTTCTGGAAACAGTTGTGGATTGATTGATTAGAGCCCATGGTTCTGCTCCTGCGCCTGCTGGAGTCCTGCCAGGGGCGAGACTGTAACTGGCCACAACTGCCCGCTTGGTTTCAAGCGCTTCAAAACAGTTTTCAGTTTTCAGTTCGAAAGTTTTGCTTCATAGTTAAGCGTTGGCAGTTAGCACTTAATGCACTGCCGTGACTCAATGGCCACGCCCCTCTTCATACGCCCCCTTACCTCCCTATCTAGCCTTGCCAACGCATTTCAAACACTTTTGGATGGACTCGTAAAGTCCACTTTACAATTTTGTTTGTGTTTTTCAATTTCAATTTCGGATTCTGATTTCGCATTTGATTGCCAAAGCGTTTTTAGTGTTTTTACCATGCGTCACACTCACACAGATGCGGGCACACACTTGCTTACGCACACACACACATACACACACACACACAGAACTGCATTTTTATATCCTGTTACCATAAAGTCTCTTCAAATGGGTATCATAAAATGCCACAAATGTATGTTGTAGTTAGCGAAGGGCATCTACTTTCCAATTGAGCAGAAAAAAGTGAAAGCATAGATCAGTGATATCACTGCGGACGGCAGTCCGCGCTAGTGACGAAAGCAGCACGAAGGGTGCGAAGGCGACTAGCATATATACACAGGAAGAATGGAAAATTTGCTATGACTGTCCGATCAAGTCGAGTTATATACCGATCGCAAGGTATTAACTTAACTTACAAATGTGCATACTAAGACTTTTAGAAACTCACCTGGTTCGTGAGATAAACAGGTGTAAGTGGGAGGGGAAAAATTTAAATTATTGGAGCTAATGGGGCCGTTGGAGCCTTTTTGATTTTTATTTTAATTTTTTACTATTCTAATCAAAAATACGCGTCGAATGACACCTTGATCATCAAAATCCGATCACTGGTTCAGAAGATAATTAATTTTGAAATTTTTGGTGCCCCTTTCAAAACGAGATGAAAAGTCAGTCTGTTTGTTTGTTTGTTTGTCTGTTTGTTTGGATCAAATCGTAAATTTAGCTTAAAAGTTTGAATGAGGACTTGTTCCCGATCAAAAATCTAGAAACGTTTGTTCTACGACTTTTTCGAAAAAAAGCTAGTTTAGCGGGAAATCGCTAAAAACCGTTAAAATATAGCATCCAAACGATATGAGCTACAGACGTGATCTATGCATCGTTGGAAAGGTATTTTGAAGGGCTTTTAGGCAAACCTTCTAACTTTGTTCTAAAGTGCATAGGTAAAAATCAATAGGTCAAATAAGATATTTTGTCCCAGATTTTGGCGGTTTTTGAGAAAACGACGGTAACGATTTTTTTAGCTTTCAATATGTTGTAGTGTGTAAAATTTCCCGTTTTTTGATATATGACACAAAATTTTACCGATGGGTTTGGAAGATATTACTTATTAACTGAATATACCTTTTACCTTTACACTACTACATGTACATATGCAGTAGCATGCATACAGCAGCAGCAAAGTGTCATAGCAGCCAGAGTTTGAGAGTGCTACTAGCTTTTGCGCTTGGCATGTGTGTTTTAAGGGAACCAGTGTTGGCAGACAGTTTGTTTTAGCTTGTACAAAAAATAATTAAAGTTGATAGAATGAAATTTCAAAATTTCTGATATCTTATTCAAAAATTTCTGATATCTTATAAAAAAAACCTCTTTACGAGGTAAAAGTCTAGTGACGAAAACAGTTATATGCCCCAAAATTTCTGATATCCAATTTTGTGACGAATAATATTAAGTTTGACATAAAAATTATTTTAAAAAAATTTTTGCATTCGGCACTGCGCAAAACATTGAGTTTTATTTGGTATGAAGAATTGAGACATTTTGGCGCAATGTGCCGAGTGCCAAAATTTTTTTTAAAATAATTTTTATGTCAAACTTAATATTATTCGTCACAAAATTGGATATCAGAAATTTTGGGGCATATAACTGTTTTCGTCACTAGACTTTTACCTCGTAAAGAGGTTTTTTTATAAGATACGTACTATGTTTATGCAATCTGGAATGCAGAATTTCTTTACTTTATAAATAGTATGCAAAGAGTTGCTAGACTGAAGAAAAGAACATTAAGAGCCAAGTTAAGTTGGTTGTAATAAATAATGGAAAATTCATATAATTGGTGCATTTAAGGTATCATATAAATAAAATATAAAATTTTACTTATTTTGTACATACTTGAACTTTATAAACATATTTGGATTTTTAAATTTTTGTTAAAAAGGCTTGTAATGTTATTTTAATAATTACTATATCACTATTAATAATTCATAGCCTGAACCCTGAATTTCAACTTTGGACATACTTTTCTATTCAGATTTTCTATACAGAAGATTAATTTTGTATTCTCTAAGTGATCAGTTAATAATACTTGACTGATTATAGAGCAATTGCTAGTCGGCTATTCTCGGCTGAAGCGGTTTTATATCTTAAATGCCAAAAATCGAAATAGCGCTGAAAATGAATGCATCAAGGAACACAAATAGCTGTGGTAGGGAATTTGAGGTGGAGTCGTGGCAGAACATAGCTGACCGTTGACTGCTTGACCTCAGTGTGGTTGGGACGCTCTCAGGTTGGGCGCACACGAAACTATTAATTTGATTAAAAGTGCGCGAGGCCCGCGAGGCAAAGTTACCAGCAGTTTCTGATGCTGACTTTTGAGAGTGACTGTGAATGTATTTATGTGTGTGTGTGTGTGCGTGTATGTGCGCGTGTGAGAGTGTGGCTCGATTTTATGTTTGTTTTCAAAGCGCATTAAAATGTCGTTAAAGCTGTTGAAAATCAAATGTACGAAATTTGCCCATGGAAAATTTATTGCGCGTTGCCAACAGCAACAAGAGAAACAACCACAACAACAAACAGCAGCTGCAACAATGACGATTCGCAGCGGCATTTTGTGGTTTGATGGTGGAGGCGCCACCAAATAACCTTGCACCTTCCACTTCTCGCAGTCTTGTTGTTGTTGCTTAGCTGCTTGTTCTCTGGTTGACTTGTGGTCTTGTTTTCCATAGCGCCTTCCCCACTGCCACCACTTGCCACTGCCAGTTGCAAGTCACCGTGCCACCTAACCACCTTGCCACCACTTCAACCATGTGCTCATTTGCATGCAATTCATTTTCTTAAGTGCAATTTCCATTGTTTTTTGGCCGCAGTTGATTTCCTTGCACTGCATTTTGTGCTGCTTGTTTTTCCACGGGCATTATTTTGGGGCATGCCACCAGCTCACCAGCACAGCAGCTTGTTGAAACCCTTTGTCACAAATTGCATTGTTATTGTGGGTGTGCCAGAGCCTTGTTCTTGTTGTTGTTGTTGCTGTTCCAATCTTACTATTCGGGCAGCCAATCGACCCTTCTGACATCCTTACTCCTCTATGCTGTCATCTCCTATTACCACGTCACTTGTGACAATGAAATATTCATTGCAATTTTCATCTAATCTTCGCATAAGTTCGCACTTGATAAGAGACAATCGCAACTTTAACAGTTAGTTCAGGACCTCCTACTTAAAAATTGAACAGAACCCGCTGAAAAGTTTTCTTCCCATATGACACAGCTCAAAGGTAATGCGCTGAGCAAAATAATTTCAAAATTCGAAATTTGAATATATTTAATGAGAATTAAAATATGATAACTAAGCAAGTTTTTTATTTTATTGATTGATAAATATAAATAAATTGGATTATGGGATGAAAGATATAAATATATGAATTAAAAGTTGTGAATTCACTGATTTATTGAAACCTATTTGAAAAAAAAAGATTAGGAAATGTATTTCTAATGGAATTATATTTTTAATCTGTTAATCTGTTAATACAAAAAATGTATAAGCCAGCAATATTTTCGAAATTTTTTGATCAGTTTAAAAACTTGTTGTTATCTTTCTCGCTGCCCTAAATAATATCAGACGAGTATACTAGAAACATAAGATCTATCAAAACACTATTCAAATGATTATCGATCTTAAGACTGTTGTTTTGTCAACTTCGGTTTCTTTCAGTGTCTGCACTGTACTCTTAGTGAAGCCAAAAACTGTTGAGAAATTCATTTAAGTTGGACTTTGGAGCACGCGCCGGAAAATTATTTGTACTCTGCTTACATTTTTGTTTAATTAATTTTACAAAACGACAGCGCAAATGATGCCCTTGTACTCCGAAGTAGGATAAGTACTCAGGGGAGGAGAGAGGGGACTCGGAGACTCAGAGACAGGATGAGACAGTAGGGACTGTCACAGAGTTTAGCTGTTGTCAAAGTTTATGACACTTCTGTTTGGGATTTCATGTTGACAACATTGACAAAATGTCAATGCTACTGCGGATGTTGTAGAAAAAGAGATGAGAGTTGGGAAGTGGGAAGTGGGAGGTGGAGCAAAGAGTGACAAAGTGAAACGGAGCGGAATGGGGCGCCGCATAATTAGCCAGTTTTGGGGCTACATTTGCATGAATTAATTAGTCGAAGTTGTGGCAATAACCGAGAGTAAAAGAAATGTTAAAGCGGGGAAAAACTTCTTTGACTAGTCACAAAAATACTGGACGCGCATTTGGATGCGAATACTTTGTGTAATTGAAATTGTTTTTGGTATATGTATATCGTAAGAAACAA
Source organism: Drosophila quinaria (assembly GCA_035047525.1). Classification (NCBI taxonomy): domain Eukaryota; kingdom Metazoa; phylum Arthropoda; class Insecta; order Diptera; family Drosophilidae; genus Drosophila; species Drosophila quinaria. The sequence continues at coordinate 26,319 of JAWNPO010000257.1, read as the reverse complement.
AAAATTGAATCAATCTTAAGGAATCGCAAATTTTGCGCGTTTTCTTGTTGTCTTTGCACTTTTCGCATTCGCTTTTCTCTGCTTTTTTTTATTTTACTACTGCGCTGCATTTTAATTAAAGGACCTAGCCACCGCATGCATATCACTGCGGACGGCAGTCCGCGCTAGTGACGAAAGCAGCACGAAGGGTGCGAAGGCGACTAGCATATATACACAGGAAGAATGGAAAATTTGCTATGACTGTCCGATCAGGTCGAGTTATATACCGATCGCAAGGTATTAACTTAACTTACAAATGAGCTTACTAAGACTTTTAGAAACTCACCTGGTTCGTGAGATAAACAGGTGTAAGTGGGAGGGGAAAAATTTAAATTATTGGAGCTAATGGGGCCGTTGGAGCCTTTTTGATTTTTTTTTTAATTTTTTACTATTCTAATCAAAAATACGCGTCGAATGACACCTTGATCATCAAAATCTGATCACTGGTTCAGAAGATAATTAATTTTGAAATTTTTGGTGCCCCTTTCAAAACGAGATGAAAAGTCAGTCTGTTTGTTTGTTTGTTTGTTTGTTTGTCTGTTTGTCTGTTTGTCTGTTTGTCTGTTTGTTTGGATCAAATCGTAAATTTAGCTTAAAAGTTTGAATGAGGACTTGTTCCCGATCAAAAATCTAGAAACGTTTGTTTTACGACTTTTTCGAAAAAAAGCTAGTTTAGCGGGAAATCGCTAAAAACCGTTAAAATTAAAACCCCTATAGCATCCAAACGATATGAGCTACAGACGTGATCTATGTATCGTTGGAAAGGTATTTTGAAGGGCTTTTAGGCAAACCTTCAAACGTTTTTCTAAAGTGCATAGGTAAAAATCAACAGGTGAAATAAGATATTTTGTCCCAGATTTTGGCGGTTTTTGAGAAAACGCTGCCTACGATTTTTTTTAATTTGCAATATGTTTGAGCTTGTAAAATTTCGCGTTTTTTGATATATCATTCATAAATTTATGTTGATTGGTTTGGAAGATATAACCTATTAACTGAATATATACGTTTTACTTTGAATTGAAATAGGACAGCAGCAGCAAATACATTTGACTAACAGTCCAGTAACAATGAAATCTATAATTAGACAGTCGTTCTTAATGATCGCCAGTGGCGCAAAGTGTAGAGCGTCCGATTTTTTCATGAATTCTCAGCTCGGGTTTCGGGTTCAAATCCTGGCACGGACAAAACTTTTTTTTTTTTAATGTTTAAATGCAATTAATTTGAAACGTTTGTTCTACGACTTTTTCGAAAAAAAGCTAGTTTAGCGGGAAATCGCTAAAAACCGTTAAAATTAAAACCCCTATAGCATCCAAACGATATGAGCTACAGACGTGATCTATGTATCGTTGGAAAGGTATTTTGAAGGGCTTTTAGGCAAACCTTGTCAAACTTTGTTCTAAAGTGCATAGGTAAAAATCAATAGGTCAAATAAGATATTTTGTCCCAGATTTTGGCGGTTTTTGAGAAAACGACGCTAACGATTTTTTTTAGCTTTCAATATGTTGTAGTGTGTAAAATTTCCCGTCTTTTGATATATGACACAAAATTTTACCGATGGGTTTGGAAGATATTACTTATTAACTGAAGATACCTTTTACCTTTACACTACTGCATGTACATATGCAGTATGTTAATGTACATGTAAATCCCCAAAAGCCACAGCATCCAAACAATAGAAGCTACAGATGTGATCTATATATCGTTGGAAATGTATTTTGAAGGGCTTTAAGCCTAGCTGTAAACTTTTTGCTTAAAACACAGGTAAAAGGCTTCAGGTGAAATAAGGTTTTTTTTCCCCACATTTCGGCGATTTAAGAAAAATCTACGTTTCAAATAAGTTTTAAATACAGTTGAACTTTCCTAACTCGAACTTATCTAACTCGAATTTCTCTGTAACTCGAATTAAATGAGTGGCAGTAAAATTAATAATCTTAGGAAAAAGAACTCTATAACTCGAATATTTCCCTAACTCGAACCTTTTCTTTGGATAATGGTGATTCGAGTTAGGGAAGTTCGACTGTATGTTATTTGTTGTAGCAATTCAATTTCGCATTTTTGACTATAACACATAGCCGTCAAATTTCGTTTGGGCAAGATATTACCTGTTAACTGAATATACCTTTTACCTTTACACTTCTGCATGTACATATGCAGTAGCATGCATACAGCAGCAGCAAAGTGTCATAGCAGCCAGAGTTTGAGAGTGCTACTAGCTTTTGCTCTTGGCATGTGTGTTTTAAGGGAACCAGTGTTGGCAGACAGTTTGTTTTAGCTTGTACAAAAAATAAACAAAGTTGATAGAATGAAATTTCAAAATTTCTGATATCTTATTCAAAAATTTCTGATATCTTATAAAAAAACCTCTTTACGAGGTAAAAGTCTAGTGACGAAAACAGTTATATGCCCCAAAATTTCTGATATCCAATTTTGTGACGAATAATATTAAGTTTGACATAAAAATTATTTTAAAAAAAATTTTTGCATTCGGCACTGCGCAAAACATTGAGTTTTATTTGGTATGAAGAATTGAGACATTTTGGCGCAATATGCCGAGTGCCAAAATTTTTTTTAAAATAATTTTTATGTCAAACTTAATATTATTCGTCACAAAATTGGATATCAGAAATTTTGGGGCATATAACTGTTTTCGTCACTAGACTTTTACCTCGTAAAGAGGTTTTTTTTATAAGATTTATGAAACAACAACAACAATACTATACACGGAGGTTCCTGCACTTGCACTTGCACCTGCTGACTGCACGCCTAGTCAAAATAAAATATGCGCATATTTTAAGCATTTTGTGACGCTGCTCACTTCTCTTGTGTATACCCTTTAAATATCGAGGCATTAAAAAAAGGTCAGACATTATTTATGTAACCGGCAGAAAATAAATCAGCAGCCAAAAATCGAAAGTACTTAAAATGTTTCAGTTTTTTTTTATACGAAGATGTAGAATCGGATGTCTAACAACAAAGTTATAAATAACATAACATTTTCGTTAGCTCGAACATTTATAAAAACATGGTATTTGTTAGCTGAGCATTCTCTCAAGTTTCTCCTCTCACTTGTGCTCTGTTACGGCAAAGCTATGCCAAAAGCGCAAAATCGCTTTGCCGCCTGAAAGTATGCAGCAGAGCGTAAAGCATGCAAAGAACGGCATTCCGATTGGCGTTTCCATCCCAGACTTGACCACTATCCCTGTGTTTTTTCGTGTCCCAGACAGTGTGAGAGAATTCCAAATAGAGAAATGGGCTTAGGTGTGGTTTGGATACACAAATATATATTTGAAAACTCGACTTAGATCGTCGACCTGATCAAGAATAAACACAGAAACAAATCATTCTAAAATTTATGTTTAAAATACTTGATTTTAGCATGTAATTTTAAGGTATGTATATTCAAAACAACATAAACGATTGATTTTACTAAAAAAAAACCTTTTAGAGCCCCGATAATCATAATATTTGCGAAGAAGGAAATGAAAAATTCTTTTGATTCAATATTTCGTAATCGAAAATGTAAATTTTAAAGAGTTAGAAATTTTTGTCTTCACCGATGATAAAAAAATAAATAAAATAAATGTAGGAAGTACCTAAAGTATTCATATTAAAAATAAACACTAAATAAAAAGTTAGTATTTAAATTGAAAAATATTTTTTTTGTTATCAGTTAGCAGCTTAAAGTTGATTTATTCGTGAGAGTTCTGTATGCAACTCTATGTAAAAATCTCCTCAAATTCTCCATTCAAGTGAGTGTGTAAGCGTGTAGATGTGTATGAGTGTTTTTTGTTTGTTTGTCTGTCCGTTGGAGATGAAAAAGTTAAATTTGTTTCGTGTCAAAGGGTCGGACTAAGGCTAAGCGCGTTCGACAGTTTTGGTCAGAATTGAAAGTTCGAAGTGCTACGAAGAGTAAAGCAGATGCCAACACGCAACTGCACCTTTGAACGCCTTATTTGAAAAGTCCACATCCACACCAACAACATCCCACCCTAACCGATTTCTCCTTGTGTGACAGCATTCATGGTCCGTACATGGACATTGCGCATACGTCACGTTGGCCAACCGTGGGACAGTTTTCTGTTTTACTTTAAATTGCATAAATATGAGTGTACGTGTGTGAGTGTGTGTGTGTGTGTATATTCACTTGTGATATATGCTGTATATTTTAGCCACAAAAGTGTGGCCTTTGCTGGCGTCATCGCCCTGACAGTTGCCCGTCGCTTTCGATGACACCTGCAATGCTCGCATTTTATTACATTTTATGCGAGCTGTTTTGTTGTTGTGCTACTCTTGTTGTGTGTCAGAGTGTGTGTGTGTTTGTTTTTGTGCGACCCTGTCAGTTGGTAAACGCATCGGAGCGCATAAACAAATGATATTCAATTTATTGTATTTATATCATTGCGTTGCGGCATTGTTTTCACATTTCGATGCATGCTCTTTGGGCCCAAATATTTTCACACTCTTTAAATGCACACAGTTGAGTCTATGTGTATCTGTTTGTTCTATGACAAGGCCAGCTGCCACTGTTTGTTGATGAATAGAGCTCGAAAGATAAGCAAGTGAAATACAGAACGATGGAGCTCTGCAACCAGCTGATGGTTCTCAAAACTCATTTGTTGGATTAATTAGACTAAGCTCTGAGCAGCGAAAAATCTTTGCCTATGTCTCAAGTCCCCCGTTGCTCGTTCCCCAAAGCGAGCGAGGCGACCAGCCGAAACTAAGGAGATTTAACGGGCCAACAGCAACGTGGCTGAAAATGCCTTCGGAATAATTAGCAGCTGACAATGCAATTGCAGTTGACTTCACTCTAAGGACAACGTCGAATAGTTGCCACTGCCCCTGACTGTCTATGAGGTGTGATTATACAGGAAAATATTCGGAATAGCCAAAATCGTATGCAACACGACGAACAAAAGCTGTCAAAGTTTTTGCTTTGCTCACAAAAGTTTGCGCCACAAGTTTTGCCAACGCAGACAATGTCTTTCGATTCCTGCGGTCTCCGTGCAAAAACTTTTGCATCGATGCTCTATTCCCGCCACTGTTCCGCTTCCTACAACTGATTGCTCCCTCCATTTCCTGTTGAGTCAACGCGCATATGATATCCTCCCTGACATTCAATCTGTGTTTGAAATTGACTTTATTGACCAACGACTGAGCACAGATGCTCAACTCTATTCTCGTCTTCTCTTTAGTGACTCAACAGCTTGTAGCAAATTATTAAAGTACATTGAACTATGTGGCAAATCGCAGTCGTTCACTGATTGAGTGTTCAATGATTATGTAACCGACTGAAAAGCAATTTCCCTACCTCAATACATCAATCTCCAATACTTCGAGCCTTTGCACAGTTTTCTAATCCAACTGTTTCATAAATCTCTATGAAAATCGGTGTAAAATTGCTGCTGTCCATTTTCAACGATACAATTTGCGCCTGAAAGTAGGCAACAAATTTTCGACTCTGTTTTGGACAAAGCTCGAAATAACAAAAGCTAAAAAAAAATGATGTCTGCTATTTATAGAATATTTAATACCCTAAGAAGCCGAAATATTGCAATATTTCAGCTCCTAATTAAACAAAAAACTAAAAAATCTAACAACAATTTAAATATTAATTAATTATAATAGCAATCAGATATATGTATAAAAAATATGTATAGATATATATTTGTAAGTTGTAAACTTCAGTATGGAGGAACATATCGGTAGTAATTATTTTGTTTTATTTCTTTATATATGTACTTAATGTCAATTATGAGAATTGACTAGAAATATTGCTAAATTTCAGTAAATGAATATGATATTTAAATAATATGAATTAATTAAGACAAAGTTAGTTTACCACTTTCTAAGATGTCATTTACTAATTTTCTGCTAATCTCCTTTAATGCCTTACGTAGTGCTTGGGAAAAGGTTAATACCCCTTTTCAAAGTGTATAAGAATAACGAAAATGGATGCACCTATCACCGTAAATGCAAATAGACTGACGCAGGTAGCTAGGCATAGAAAACCGGAAACCGGGTAGGTGATAATAGGTAAGGGGTAAAGGGGTGAAGGGGAAAGAGGTAAGGGGTATTGTCTAAAAATAGAGTCGGGGCGTTGGTTTTGCCACTGGCGTTGAAGTCTACAACAGCCTTGTGTCGGCGGATGTGGCCGCTGTGTGTACAGGCACTTAGTAAGCATATCCGTTTTGGTTTTATTTCCGCTCGACACACAAATACACACACTCACACAGATACACTCCCGCATACACATGTATACTTACAAATATGCACACAAATGCAACGGCAATGGCAATTTGATGCACAAACAAATCCAACTGACCGTCCAATCCGATTCGCACACACACCAATACACAGCTCGAACTGATGTGTTTGTGAGTTGATGTGTGCGTGTGTGTGTGTGTTTGTGGGTGAACTACTCTAGTGCCCTCTGTTTATGCTTTGGTCGTTTGCACTCAAATTGAGTTGCCAGTTGGTGAACCAACTCACAAAATGGCGCCTGTGAGCCATTTTTAAATGCATTTCGTAGCACACTTTTTTTGTTTTTATTCCTTTTTGTTTTGCTCGTGGCAAGTTAATTGCCTCGCTGTGGCAACATCTATTCGCTATTCGGTGTTCGTTGTGTGCGCTTAGGCTGTCACGTTTGACATGGCCAAAAGCTCATTTCCGTGCCAGCAATTAAATTGTTAAGCTTTGAGTTCAAGACACGCCACGCGGCGTATGCGTAATGCGCAATGCGTTAAAAGTCAAAATAAAAATAAGAATAAAATATGTGAAATTTAAGAATACCAAAAAAAATATCAATAAAAAAAAAACAAATTTTATAAATTATAATAAATGAAACACAATAGATCATTAAGATAATTAAAATTGTGGGGTAAACATTAAAATAATCTTTTTTTTCTTATTAATTGTGAATTGTTTAATGTGAATAATATTTTTAAAACTATATTTAGTTATTTATTTATAATCAGTTTACTTATAATGTAAAATTATAAATAAATAAAGAGCTTTAACGACTAAGGCGTTAAGCTAATCTAATTGTGTATATGGAGATAAATTATAATCATAATCATTAGAAATAATTATTTTTATTTTAAATAAAATAAAAATTAAACAACAATTTTTTTTTTTTCCCCATTTTAATTATTTATTTAACCAAAAAAACAAAAAAAAATAAAAATATTACAAATTTACAAAAAAAAAACAAAAAATAAAAAAAAATAAAAAAAAAATAATTTTTTTTTTTTTTTTTTTTTTCTTTTTATTCCCTTCTTTTTTTTTTTTTTTTATATTTTTTAATTTTTTTTAATAAAAAAAAAAATTTTTTATTTTCACACTCACAAAACCAACAAATTTTATTATTGTTTCTTTTTTAGTGGCTGTTGAACGCCCCCCCCACCCCCCCTATCATCATACTACTGAACATACTCCTCGGCCACACATTTTTTTTTGTGATTTTTCACCCCCCCCCAACCTAACGTTTTTTTGTTTAGACGCCCCCACAATATAGCCCTCCTCCTCCGCCCCCCCCCCCCCCCCCCCCCCCCACCCCCCACCCCACACCCCTTCCCGAAAAAAAAAACCAAAAAAAAAAAAAAAAAAAAATCTCTTTTCCCACAAAATTTCTTCAAACCAAATTTTTAAAAAGGTCTTCACACTTAAGGGGAATCGAACCTCAACATTGAAAGTTCGGAGTATAACAGGTCGTCAACTCTAACTAGTGAGCTACGGAATGATATGGAGTATGTGTGGTATATACAAAGTTTATAATAATGATGTGTGTATGTAAAAAAATAAGCACTAGGAATTGAAATAAAGAAATAAAATAAAATTAAAAGAAGAGAAATGGACCAAAATTAAAGAATATATGTTGTACAATTCCGAATGGAAATTGCCAAGAAGCTAAAGCTGCTCAGCTCCTCAGCTCTCCACGTTCTTGACGAATGCTATTTTAATTTAGCCAACAAAATGAGCAGACAAAAGAGACGCAAGTCAAACGAAACAGAGGCGACACATCGGCTGGGCAAACAAAGCACCGCAGAATTGTTAATGTGCAGCACAGATGTGCAGCTGCTACCGCCGAGTGAGACGGCAACGACAACGATAACGACAACGTTGTGGTTGCCACGTTCACGGGGCGTATGCGCAACTTATGAAGATTGTGCGCTTCTCGCTGTTGTGGCAACACCAGCAGCAACAGCAACAGCAACACCAACAGCAAATGGCAACTGCATTTCGCCTAAAAATGTCAAGTCACAAGTGTTGAATTCACACTTGACAAAGCAGAGAGAGAAAGAGAGAGAGTGCGTTTGTTGGGCGTGGCGCCTCTTGCCATCAACATGCAACACACATTGCAACTGACAGTTTTCATTAAAATGTTATCAAAAACGCGAGTTCCGCTCGGTGCCGCAAATGTGTCTGCCACCAGCAGCAGCAGCAACAACTTAAATGACAGTGCAACACTAATAATGGCAGCAGTTGCAGCTACTGTTGCAGCTGCCACATTTGACGCTGCAGCGACTAATCTCAGACTCCGTTGCAGTCGAAATGAGTTGCAGCTTAAACAACACAAGCTCCAAGATGTATTTATTAATTACGCCTGTATGTCTGTGTGTGTGGCAATTTCAAATGTGCAGCATGTGGCATGCTGCTTCTATTCTGTTCTGTTGCAATGAACTGGCCAAATTCCTTGGCATTTATCAATTCAAAATTACAGCACAAACTTTACAAGCCACATTTCAATTTCATATTATTGCCCGTGTTGCAAGCAAACGTTGCATGCATCAGGACAAAGTTTACATAAAATGCAGCAACACATACAGACACACACACACACAAAAGTACTTTACTGCTTTAGATAATAATTTATTTAGCGTAAAATTAAAATGAATGCAAATTTTCGGTGGCTTGGCAAAAACTTTTTGATTAAAGTGAAAATGAAACTGCCAAGTTTCCAAAGGTTGTGTGTGTGTGAGTGTGTCTGCGTGTGTGTAAGCTCATGTTATCACAGGTGTTGTGTGGAATAGTTTTAGTTACCTCTGCCCCTGCCTCAGCTTCAGCTGCTGCTGCCTTTGTTGCTATTGTCAATTGCTGTTGTTGCTGTTGCTGGCAACATAAAGTTTATTGTACTCAAATTTCTGTGCTTTTTGTTGAAATGTAGAATTTGTGTGTCGAGCTTGTTTTGTGTTTTAGTATTTTGAGCAATGTAAGGCAAAAGTTTCATTGACTTTCAGGCCACTGTTGCTCATTAGCCAAAAAGTTGAGGTAGTCAGCAACAGCAACAGCATAAAACTTGGCCACAGCTGCAACACTGACAAGTAACTCAAGTCAGATTGTGGATTGCTGGAGGGGAGCGTGGGATAACTTTTCTAATTGGCATTTTTCTGCAATGATTGCAGTTCAACACGCTGCGATAAAAGCTAATCGAATTATGCTTTTGGCCATTGCCAGCAACAGAAACAGCAACAACAAGAAAACAAACAAAAAAAAAACGAGGAAAATTTGCCCCGTCATGTCAATGGCCAGCAGCAAAAATTTTTGGTTTCCGGCAAAAAGTTGCAGGCGGCAGGCCAAAAAGGATTTGTGTGTAAAGGCCAAAAAAAAAAAAAAACCAGGACTTTTACAGGCCATTAACAAAAAATGTTGCGCCTTGCCATATGCTACATAAAATTTACTCAGTGCAACAGCAGCAGCAACAATGGACACAGAATCAGAATCAGAGCCAAAATGTGCATTGGCTGTATGATCTTGGCGCCGCTGTGTTTCCTTCCACCGACCTCCTATTTTTCGGGGGTGTAGGAAATGCCAAACCGGAAGCAGGAAAAACAAACAAGCAAGAGAGAGAAATTGCTGCTGCAAAAAAAAAAAGAATTGAAGAAATAATAAAAAACAAGTAAGAAAGAAAGAAAGCAAAACAAAAATGGCATTACGACAGGGCATGTAGGAAACAGCAAAAACAATAATAACACTAACAACAACAACAATAACAATAACAGCAACAACAATAATAATAACACAGGAACAACAGCAACAACAGCAACAACAATTGCAGCGGGCGCCTCGCGCCTGTCGACCAAAAATGATAAATTTAAACGCAGTGACATGACAAATCGCCGCTCATTTGTATTAATCAGGCGAATGGGGAAAATGGCAAAGAAAACTTGCCAACCCTTTGACATATCCTCCCCCTCCCATCTCCCTAAATCCCCACACAGCTGCTCGTTGTTGATGTTGCAATTATTGTTTTATGTTCTGCTTTTAGCTGCAGCCAAAGCATCAGCCCACTTAAGTGAATTTGGGTGTGTGGAAAGAGTGTATATGTATATGTGTGTGTTTTGTATATGTGTGTTGAGTGTGTACTGCAATTGTTGTGCTTGGCATTTGCATAATAATTTCAGTAAAGTTAATTTTGCGAAAAATTAACATTTTTCATACATTTCTTTTTCATTTTGTTGGAATTGCTGGAACTGAAATTTGAAGCAGTTTCTTTTCGCTTCCAGCTTCTTTCATCAGTTCTTTCGGGCAGGAAATTGTTGTGGGTAGGGACGTAAGTAAGTATTTATTTCATGTAGCGCACATACTCTCACTGACTTGCCTTTGAGTGATTTATTTTTGCAACTGACAAGTCAAAAGAGGAAACTGAATCTGAAACCAAGCAGAAAGAGAGAGAGAGAGAGAGAGAAAGAAAACTGACGAATGTGGGGAGAGAGAAATTCCATTCTCAGTTTGCCGTTGACCAAGTGCAACTTCATTTTTTGGAGTGCGTCAATGATTCTGCGTTGTTCTGGGTGTTGTCAGCATGTGTCAATTTAAAAAATACGAGTCTATAACAAGTGAGGCGCCTTCTCACCAAGCTGATACCCTGTAAAGTCCCTTGTCATAGTTTGGTTATAAAAACGACATTTACTTAAGGCTTCATTGAGTGACTGATAGTGTCAGAATAAATCAACGATAATCTTACACAAAAAATAATAGTTTTTAGATTTCTGACCTTAGTTTGAATTTTGTAGGTACTTTTTTAGGATATTGTTGTGGTTGTGGTAGACAAAAAAATAATGCAATCATTAATTTTCAGGCAAAGAATATTCAAACTAAATTTCATCATAGCGAATTAAATACAATAAATTATAAATAATTAGAAATTATGGAAACAGTAAATTTAATGCAGAATTTTGTTGATCCTGCCCGGAAGCGGAGAATTTTAAGCGAAAAATCCTCTAACAAAAGCATGACATTTAGAAAATTAATTTAATTTAAATTTTAAGAAAAATAATTTTAAAGTAACTAAAATAATACCATTATTCTCTACCATATAAAATAATAACAAAAAGGGAATACGATCCTGACTTGTCCTTTTCTGGAAAAGAAAATGTTGCTTCTTTTTTCATTTTATATGGGTACAGGGTAAAAGAAACAGTGATAAAGTGAAGCACAGAGAGAGAGAGAGAGAGAGAGAGAGAGCGGGGTAGAAAGAGAGAGTGAAAAAAAATGAAAAACCGACAGTTGAGTGCACGTGCAGAGCGAAGATGCGACTTCAAAAAAATGAAATGAAATAATTCCAAAAACATGAGCTGAAAACATAATCGAGTGAGTGTCAAGTAAAGAAAGACACGTTCTCGACAATGGAATGTCCTGCCAAGTTCTTCAAACCTCATATTGACACATAAATAGACTTGCTACACACACACACACACATACACATACACAGAGAGTTGCTACAAACAGTAATATTTGTGATTAATTTGGTTTCCTATTTCGGTCTGTTGGACAACGCGAACGCATACGCTGAAATATTGTACAACGCACATTCGCAACACGTTGCAACAACACACGCACAACAACAATACATACACACACACAAAGATACATAGATACACAGACACAAGGACAGACAAACGTCATCAGCATCATCTATTGGGCAATGCGAACGTGAGCTGTCAACAACTTTGCTGTTGTTGTTCCTATTCTTTTTTGGACATTGCTTTGTTTCCAGCTCCTTCTCTCTGCTTCTCTTCCCTCTTTCTCCCATTCCTTCTTCTCTCTTTCTCATTGTTTACTTTCGCTTCAGTGACGAAATTAAATCGATTTCATACAGCTCTGACTTTACGTATGTCTGACTCTTTCTGTGTGTTTGTGTGTGTGTGTGTGTTTGAGAGTGTGGGTCTTAACACTCTTCGTCGCATTGCACTGCTTTAAGCTGTTTTTAAAGACAGAGAACATTGAGGAAAAGTTGCCAGGAAATGGACTTCATTCATTGTGTGTGCACAACTCAACTGGGAAGGATTCTTCAAATCCGGTTTTGGCCAAGTTATGATAAATTTGCAAAACAGTACCAACTTAATGAACAGTTTTTAGTTATTTCTCCAGCTGGCAGCAATTGCTAAAACTCGCTGCTCAGTCCAGACCGCAGACCAAGGATATGAAAGCAACATAAAAACTGTAGCATACTTAATGGCGCCGAATAATAAATACCCTAAAAAAGGTGTTTGCATTTAACATGGTTACAATAAATAAATACCTAAATAAATGATTAAAAAATATGTAATCAAGTATAAAAATTAAACAATTAATAAATAAATAAAATAAATAAATAAATAAAATGTATAAATACGAAAATTTAAAAAAATCAATTAGTTTTAACATTTTCACCTTCCGATCAGAAATAGATTTTTAAAATTAATATGCCCATTTGCAGTATATTTGAAGTAAAAGTCACCAGTAGTAAGTAGAGACAAGAAGTACGTAGCTTAACAAGCAACTAAAACAGCAAATCAGCGCACAATGTGAAAAGAGTTGGAAAAACTAATGCCAGGGGCAGATACTAGAAGAAGAAGAAGTAAAGGCAACTGCAACAGCAACAGCAAAGGCGAAAGCAGAGCTTAAGCTAAAAGGATTTTCAACTATGTAAAAAGCCAACAACTGGCGACAGACAACAACGTCAAGTCTCCCAACAGTTGCATTTTGTCAATTTATGTATCTCCGCTTTAATTCACTGCCAAAGAGTTCTTAAATTAAAACAACAACTAAATGCCAACTGAATTTTCACTTTAATTTACTTGTTGCCAGGAAATAAAAATCAATTTCCCATGGTGAGTCAAAAAATTTTAGAAATTGTAAAAAAAATATTCGATATCAATATGCGATCTTTATAGATCGCTATAGTGCTGTAAGCAATTAAATGAGCTTTGATTCAACCTACAGGTTTATTTGCCTTGTTATTATCTGAGATTAAGATTTAATTTAATTATTGAAATTTTAGTCTTTAATTTGAAAAACTTTCAAGAAAAAGAGGACCCGCAGTTTTTGTTAAAAGCTGGAGCACACACATATAAATATACACAGACATATGCTCACTGATAAATATATATTCATATTCATATTCATAAAAAAAAAATAAGAAATGCATACAAAGATAAATGTTTTCTTTGAAGCGCATTTGTTAATCACTCGCCCTTAGCGATTTTTTAAATCAATTCACTGATAATACAATCTGGTGGTTGAGCATTTTCCCCCTTCCCCTTCCCTTCTCTCTCTCTCACTCTGTTTTGGCTTATACACATTTCGTTGGCGCTGAGCATTAAAAATATTTAATTTTAATTAAAGTGACGTCTCCGTCAACATCCTTGTCGTGCTGTTCTCATCCTGGTATCCCCAACTCCATTTCCATCTTCACTCCCCATCCCCATTGTCGTCGTTTGCATTCTCGTCCTTGTTGGTTGACTGTCGAGCGCTGCTTGCGGCATTTGCGCCACAGCATTGCAACAAAAAAAACATAATTTGCATATTTTTATATTAAAGTATTGAAGCGCACCGCACGCCACAGCACCACAGCACCACAGCACCACACAGTGGGGCAAGTGCCACACGGAGTGGCGTTGGGTGTCACTGACTCCGTGTCAAACCCCAGCGACCACTTGAGCGCGCAACTAAGCGGCAGCAACAGCAGCGACTGCCATTTAAATTGTTTGTGCCACAGCGTTGCACGTTGCCGTTTGCCGAGCAGCACACGTGGACACTTGTCAGGAGGTTGCATCATTTTGAATACGAGTCTCGAGTGCGACGACTTCGCTGCCAGCAAATGTTGCACGTTTAACTCTGTGGCAGTGGCACTAAAAGTTGATTTCATTTATCAGCGGCACTGCGAAGACAGCCTAATTCTCCGACGGGGCCAACGGACTTGGCCAACGCACTTAGCCAAATGAGCAAAGGGGGCCGGGCCAAAACAAATGAGCAAAGCATATACGCCACGTGTGCCATAGCGGAGTCGCCAGGTGGAAAGCACTTAGCAGCAGCAGCAGCAGCAGTCAGCATGCCACAAAGGGATGCAACAAAAAAAGAGAAACAAATGCAGTCATGACTTCTTTCTCGCACTGACTGCAGAATAAACTCGAAACTCATGTTGCAAGCAGTTAAGTGGCGCGTTGAGGGTTCCATGTCCATGTGGCACGGCAAGGATGCTCGCAATCCCGTTAGCTCTGTCTCTGACTCTTTCTGTCTATTGTAACGAATAACGAGAATCGTTGAGGAAGCTGATGGGCGTCTGACTTGCGATCGGGTACGCGAGCGCTCTGCGGCCGCATTCTGGTCGGAAATGGGTGTGGGCTTTTGGGGGTACCGAAAAATCAGCTTGCTTCCGTGGGTTATTATTAAATAATTAAAAAATCTCGCGTACATTTTAAAGAAAAGGGGGATACATTGGAATAGGGAAAGGAACCGGGAAAGATGCTGTATAAATTAAGAAGAGAAATAAAACAAAGGGGATGTGAAACAAATAAACGCACTACTTTCTTTGTTTGCACACTTTAGGTGCGAAACGCCCTCCCTACCAAGATCCCACATGGCCAACGTTATTAAAAAGGGATCCCTAAAAGTAGGCTTTAGTCTACTGCCTCTTCCTGTTCGAGCGCTGCATGGCTCCAGAAAAATAATTCAGAATTTAGGCGAACATAGTTATATTTATAATCTTAACAAAAGAAAAGAACATTGCGACAGGCAGACTTAATAACAAAACATTTGCAAGTATCTATGAGCTGCTGTAAGTGAGGGCTATTATAAATTAAGATACAATTATCATATAAAAATTAATAAATATGGGCATGCATATAAATATTTTATAATAATAATTATTTATAATATTATGAATAAGATACGATAGAGCTAAATACGAAAATTAATTTTGAATCCCGCGAGAAAATGATTTAAATACGGTTAGGCCTTTTCAGGCAGCAAGATAGTATTTACTTTGTGCTTTAATGTATTTGCTTTTAATTGTGCAAACAGCTGATTGTTTGCATTGCTTGTGCTTGCCGAAATATAGGTCAAGGCACTTGACTTAAGAGAGTAAAAGTGAAGCTTTTACTCGTCTCTCTCTTTGCTTCTTACGCGCGATATCAAGAGCGGCCGATGCTCAACTTACATTATCGCAGGCAAAAGAGAAGCTTTTACTCTGCGTAGGCTTTGACTTACATGAGTGACAGAGACAGCTTGCGTTATACGCCCACGCAGAAAGATCTTTCGTTGTGTTGGTTGCTGTGGCTGGGGAAAGAAAAAAAAAGAGATACACAACCCACGTGCAAAAGCTCTATGGGCTGATGGTCAAAAGCTCATAGCTATGGCACGCAAAAACAAAATACAAAATAAAAAGCAGAAAAAGCAAAAACAAAAACAATCAAATGCACAATAAATAAATATGAAATTTTTTGATTCTTTCACAGGTCTTGATCGAATTTTCTTTTCTTTTAGCAAAAAGGGGAATTAATTTTCGCACTAATAATTTCTCATATCGCGGTTGGGCTATGTAATTTGAAATTCTCTTTGTAGGTTGCCACAACCTCTCGCGACTTCAATAATTACTTGAAACACTTAACATTAATATTAATTAACCAACGAGAGAAACAAAGATTCACTTAAACTAACAATATTAATAACTAAACAGCATATGACGAATGTTTTTGACAGAGTCGGCCAAATAGATATTTCTCTCCTCTCTTTTGTTGTCTGGGCCAAAAGGAAAGGTTAGACGACGTTGATGTGAGGAAAAAAAACACAAAAAGAACACCGCACAAACTGATGGGAAAACGATCCAGTTTTTTCGTTTTCGGCTTCGAATTAGTTTTCCGTTCCGCAATGGGAAAGAAAAATCGACAATTTCACTTCCGACTCGCCGATTCGATTTTCTTCCGCCCGTCCGTATTCTAAGCTCGACTTAGACTGGCATGCAGAGGCCTTCGCTGCATGAGTGTGTGTGTGTGTGTGTGCTTGGTAGCTTTATAGAGCTTTTTGTTGTTAGCCGTTTTATATGTGAATTTTTGAGCAAATCAAATGTAAATTTAATTTTAACCAAGCATATTTTCCGGCTCTTATTTAATTAAGGAAAATTAACTTAATTTAACACTAAGTGCCGATTCTGATGAAAGAAGAAGAAAAAAAAAACGAAAGAAATTAAATTTTAAATTTTCATCAGATCGTTGCAAAAAAAAAATTAAAGAGAAAAAAAAACACTAGTATATGTAAGTACCTTTATTGTAGAAACGGCACCATAGGACGATTATTTTCTTTCTCCGACTTGAAACGGGTTTATCTAAGTATGGGCTTCTAACCCAAAAAGGAAATAAACTTATAATTTCACTTTAAATTATATAAAAGTGAGTTGAAAACTCACCCTTAATTCTGGTTGTCAAACAAAAATTAACTTTATTATAATTTTCACTGCACTGACTTTATGGATTGCCAACTTGCAATATTTTTATATATAAAAATTCTTCAGCGATTAGAGCGCGCACACTACTTGTTGCCTTGAGATTCAAGAGGAGAAAGAAAGACTGTCTACCATAGTTTTTTGGGTTAGGGCCTAATTTTGCGGAAATTCCTTTCCTCATATTCGCCCACTTCCAACGAATGTCCGCTTTGAGTATAAGCTGACTGCACCCTCGCCTTTGTTGCCAATTTAGTTAAGGAATTCTCACCAATAGGTGGCGTATTTTAGGAGTTTAGCTAAATTCTGACAAACAAGATACAGCAACCGGGACCATTTTGACAACTTATACAGTTCTGTTCTTAGTAATACTTTCTAATGTCAAGGGATATTGGCTAATTCTACTAGCGAGAAAATTACAATTACAATTATAGAAATAACCTAATTCGGCTGAGTTGCGCGTTTTTTTTTCTTTTTTTTTTTTTTTTTTTTTGTTGCATACTCTAGGGGTCAGTTGATTTACAAAATGGTGGTGCATACTTTTCGGCGGCTCCATTAAGAGCTACAAGCGGCCTGTTACACACCCCCCTGCCAAAATCACACTTTGGGTATTTTAGAACACAAAGGGTGATCCCCGCTTGGAGGTGCTTCGATCTACAAAAAGTATTAAATTTAATTATTGTTTTATGTCCTTCGCATGGAATTTGCCAACGAATTTTCCCTGCGAATCTTCAAGTTCATAGTAACTATTTCCAAGCTTGCGTCTTATTCTTGCTTTCACAAATGCTGGAGCTAACTTTGCGCTAAACCCTTTAACAAAATTACTTTGCTGAAAGTTTCGCCGATATACTTCTTGACCAGGCTTATAGTCAACATCACGACTACGCAGGTTATAAATCTTTTCGTTACGTTGATGCTGCTGCTGTATCGTCTTCTGGGCCGTTTTTCTAATAAGGTCGAAAGAATCTTCTCTGTTAAAATTCACAGTTCGGTCTTCCAACTGCTGTAATTTCCTCAACAACGTATATGTGTTTCCGTCTGTGATCATATGTTGACCAAAAGCGACGCGATACGGGCTGTCATTTATGGCCGAATGCATGCATGATCTCAAAGCACAACTAATATGACTGAGATGCGCATCCCAGTTGGACTGATCCGGTTGTATATAGGCCTTAATTGCTGAGATCACAGATCGGTTGACGCGTTCAGAAGCATTCGCTTGTGGTGCATATACTGCAGTATATGCGTGTTGCACATGATACTTTTGCAACAAAGCATTAAACTGATGCGATTTGAACTGCACACCATTGTCTGATAGGACCACTTCAGGCACACCGAAACTATGAAAAATGTCCTGTTCTAAGAAACTGATGATAGCGTCAGCTGTGAATTTCTTTACTGGCTTTAAGAAAGGATATTTCGAAAGGTGGTCTAAAACGATGAAAATACCTATGTTCCCTGATTTACTTCGCGGATAAGGGCCCAAGAAATCAACATACAATTTCTGAAAGACTCGGTTGGTTTCTGTGGATACACTCAACGGTGGTCGAAGGACGCGATTTGGGTGTTTGCTACATTTACAAATGGCGCAACTATTTATAAAGGCTTTGACGTCGCTAGCCAAATTTGGCCAGTAATAATATCTGCGGATCTTTTCTAATGTTTTGTTAATACCACTATGCGAGGCCAAAGGATCTTCGTGGGACAGTTTTAAAATTTCTGGGACGAGATCTTTTGGTACCCATAGCTTCCAGCATACGTCATCTGCAAATTGTTCTCCTGCAGCATGCTCAGCGCGACGATAAATGTAATTGTCGATTACTTTCAAGTCAGGGGTCTGAGTTTGATTGGCCATAATCGAGTCTTTAAGCTTCTCATACTCACTGGACTTAAAATGCTCAGAATTCAGGTCTATTAACATATTCTTGCTGAGTTCTGACAAATCTTCAGCATGCACACGAGACAAAGCATCGGGAACGACATTTTGACTCCCTTTGCGGTGGAATATTTTAAAAGAATATCCCTGCAGTTTTAGGGCCCATCTGGCCAATCTGGAACTCAAGTCCGTTTGTGACATTAGCCATTTTAGAGAGGCATGGTCTGTATGAATAGAAAACTCATGACCCTCTACATACGCTCTGAACTTTTTAACGCACATTATGGCCGCCAAGCATTCTTTCTCTGTAACTGAATAGTTCCTTTGGCAACTATTGAGCTTGCGAGACATAAATGCTATGGGCACATCATTACCTTCGCTGTCCGTTTGCATAAGCACGCCTCCTACACCAGTATGGCTTGCGTCGCAATGAATGGCGAATGGAATTGAAAAGTTAGGGCTGTGTAGCACAGGCGCATTGCATAACTGATCCTTTAGATTTTCAAAGGACTTTTGCGCTTCTTCTGTCCACACAAATTTTTTCCGATTCTTCAGCGTGTCAGATATAGCTGCAGCAATGCCAGCATAGTTTTTAATGAATTTGTGGTACCAGCCTGTAGTCCCCAAAAATCTGCGAACTTGCTTAACAGATTGTGGTACTGGGAATTCGCGGATAGCTGCTACCTTATCAGGATCTGTTTGTATCGTCCCATATCCTATGACATGTCCTAGATATTTAACCTCTTTTAGGCAGAACTTGCTTTTTTCGACATTTATCGTGAGTCCAGCTTGTGACAATCGTTCTGCTAAAGCTTTTAGAACGATAGTGTGCTTTTCAAACGACTCTGAGATAACCAACAAATCATCCAAATAAATAAATATCTCATTTCGGAGAGTTGGAGGTATCACCTTGTCCATAAGCTTGGACATTGTCTGTGGTGCGTTTGACAGACCAAAGGGCATCACCGTGAACTGATATAGAGGCCTTCCCGGCACCGTAAAAGCAGTCTTTTCTCTAGCTCTTTCTGTGAGAGGGATTTGCCAATACGCATCTTTTAAATCAATGCTCGTGATGAATTTTGCTTTTGGCAGTCTACTCAAAATCCCATCTATCAGCGGCATTGGATATGCATTCTTTATCGTTACGTTATTGACTTTTCTACAATCGATACATAAACGGACTTTTCCAGGTTTCTGAACTAACACTACAGGGGAACTCCATGGACTATTTGATTCTTCGATAACGCCGAGAGCTAACATACGGTCCAATTCTTGGTACATTAATTTTTCCACTGCAGGCGACACTGCATAATGGCGTTGTTTTATCGGATTAGTCTGTGTAACCTCAATATCATGGGATATCCAACCTGTTTTGCCCAATCCCTTTTCAGCAAATGAAGGAAACATTTTCACTACTTCATTTAGTTCCTGCTTCTGCTGTTCGGTTAACAGAATTTGTAGTGGATCGTTAAATTCTATGCTTGATACCGAAGACGAGTGTTCTTTATTCAGTAGAAATAAGGGTAGTAACTCAAAGCTTCTCCAGAAATCTATTCCTAAATATAAAGATTGTGCTAAACTAGGTACTAAATAAAATGAAATATTTTTGGACATGCCTCTAAACATAACAGTAGTTTTAATTACTCCTAATATATTTTGGCTTTTGCCATCTGCTGTGCGTACGGAGGCCTTTAATGGCTTGTAATCTACGTTGATTTCTATAAGTTCTTGGGCGAATTTTCCGCCAATACAACTTATAGACGCCCCTGTGTCCATAAGTCCGCTAATTTCTCTGCCAAGCAGTGTTACTTCAGCATAAGGTCGAAGATCATTGACTTTATCGACAACGGATGACAATATTGCCCGTCGTATCTCTTGACACTTCTGCCTAAATTCCACTCTACGCTTACTGCTTCTAGATTGCATCAATGGGGAACTAAGATGTTGGGGCTCAAGTTTATTCGAAAGATCAGGGGGTATTTGAGTTAAGTCCGGTAGTTTCTCTTGAGTCTGCTGAGCAGTAGATACTAAAGTTGCTATTCTGTGTTGGTGGCTCGCGAAACTAGCTTTCGTGCACTGTTGGCTGGTGCACGAGTCAACTCGTTTTTTGAACCGCTACACTTTCGGCACGATGGTTTATAGGTATCTTTCTTGCCACATCCATAGCAAAAGACTTTCCGTTCAGATACACAATCCTGGTATCTGTGACCTTGACTGCCGCAATTCCAACAAGACAGGGTCATTGCATCTACCTCGAACTCATCTTCTACTTCTTCAACAGGCTCGCATTGCATTGCCACTTCGTTCACTTGTCGACGAAATACAGGACGTTGCACTGATGGAGCTGGTTTTGCTATGCCTTGTATAAATCTCTCACGTGTGCGCACAATGAGACGCAATTGCTCCAAACTATGTATGGGCACGTGTAGGATTTCGTGCTGAATTTCAGTCAGCAAATTTGCCCTAACGACTTCTAAAATCCCTTGCTCGGACATTGGCTGAACTAATCTGTCTGCTAAGGCAGCAATAGCCTCATAAAAACTGTCAAAAGATTCATTTTGTTTCTGCTTCCTTTGCGACATGGCTGTCCTGATTTCAAGATCTGTTCGCCCGTCCTTGAAGCGCGCTCTTAAAGCCAAACACAGATCTGGCCAGCGGATGTGAGTTACACTTTTGTGGTATCTCCAATACCATTCACTCGCACTGCCTTCGAATAAGTTGCTCGCATTACGAGACAACAAATCAAAATTGCCATTCAATGTTTGGAAAGTAAGGGCTTCGATTCTATATATAAAGTCATCAATTGCCATGGACGAGTTCCCTGCAAATCTTATTTTCCAATTTGAAATAATTTGACTTAATCGGTCGGGTCGAATGTTGCCAATATCAGTTACGACATTACTATTGTTTAAGCTAGGTGGGCTTGCTCCTGCATTTAAAATTGCCTCCTGCTCTTCCCTATTTGGTCTCCCAATAAATTGCTCAAAAGATTGCAAATGTACCTGAGCGCTGGGTAGCACTGGAGGATTATTTTGTTCAGACAATTTTCTAAAGCCTTCTTCGATCGCTTTTGACAACATTTGGGTATGCTGTGCAACAGCGGCTGCCACTGCCTCCGCGATTGATTGCTGCAAGGAATTTTGTGGGGTCGACACTTCCTGACGAGCCGGCAGCTGCGGTGCTTGCCGTTCTACTTCGGTCTCTGCTCTCTGACTAGGTCCTGCACTTGCAGCTTTTGACTTTGATCTAGTCATAGTAGAGGATCCTGACTGCGATCCGGAAGCTTGAGCTGCTGCTATTTCTTCGGCCAAATTGAGGGTAGATTTACTCAACGCCGTTTTACAGACCGGACAAACTTTCCTGTTTCCTGGTCTAGTATTAAAGCAAGAGTGGTGAAAGAAGTGGTTGCAGCTAGTGGTAAGCAACTGAGCTGGATATTCCACTTCTTGGGTACAGACGCAGCAAATAGTTTCAGAAAACTGTCTATGATAAGCACTATCTCCACTTCTATCCAGACCCATTATAAATAATTTCTAAGTCTAGCAAGAACAAATATATATAAATAAATAGATATGTATAATATGTTAAACTAAATGAATAAATAAATATATGCAATATAGCGACCCAAATAAATAAATATATCTAATAAAGCAAACCAAATAAATAATTAAATATATGTAATAAAGCAACAAAGCTTAATGAGTGAAAATAATCATATGCTATTTCTCTATTACACAAAAAAAATATAAATACCAAAAAAAATATATCAAACAAAACAATATTCATAAACAGCAAAATCAAAACGATAATAAACAAAATTTCTGAAATATTGGAAACCATGCAACGCTCTCAAGTAAGAATAAGAGACCGTTCTTATTTGTATATCACAGAAAAAAATAAAAAAGTAAAGGGATTTTATTATTCTGTACTAAGATCGAGCGGCAGCACAGCAACGCTAGCACCGTTTCCGCGACTATCTAATACAGAAAAAAAAATCGAACAGTTTCGGTTGTTATGCAGCAAAACTACACGCGTGCCCACGCAAAGATCACGCCCATGCATATTCACTGCAAAACTCCGGAAATAAAAGAATAGATATTTATAGAGGAAATATAATTATTCATAAATACATAGACAAAACTTCACGCAAACATTGTTCCAACGCAGTACATGGCACAGAGAAATGGACCACCAAAGGGTGTCATATGCTACTGGCAATAATCTGCAGCATTGACCTATATATATAAGATAATTATTTAAAGAATTAGAGGTTATTGGCTAAATCTGATTTCACTTGAGCGGCAACTAAAAATTTAGTTAATTCCAGCGTCAACCAAAAAAAACAAACAAAGCGCAATATGATAGAAAATATACAGCATACCTTAGGGGGCAAATGCAATTGAGACTTTGATCAGTGGCAAGCTGTGACGATAATATCAACAACTCTTTTCCAACCGACTCACTCAAATTGCATTTACTCACTAGCAAGGAAATGAATTTGCGTTATAGTAAGCGGCAATACAGCTATATCGAAGCTAGTATTGTTCCAGCGATACTCACAAAATCATATTGTGTTGCATACTTTTGTGATGCGGCTTAAAGTTGTCTAGCAGCAAATAAGTTTCCAGCATTTCAGTATACAACACTAGGACAAATGGTATAAAGGATGGGATAAGGAATTAGGATATTAAAGGATATTTAAGTCCTGAGCGCTTGCTGCTCATAGGTGTTTTGACTTATATTTTTATTGTTTTAAATCAGGGTCAGGTATTGCTTGCGTCATACAAATTTGTACGAGCCGCATTTTTTCTAAGTGTCGCTGCCATGACCTTGATTTTGGACCTTAATGTTTTAACACCAAGATTTTAGCTGGCTTAACAAAAACATAGGCCCTAAGGTTGGGCGCCAAATTAATATAATAATAATTATATCTGTAACGAATAACGAGAATCGTTGAGGAAGCTGATGGGCGTCTGACTTGCGATCGGGTACGCGAGCGCTCTGCGGCCGCATTCTGGTCGGAAATGGGTGTGGGCTTTTGGGGGTACCGAAAAATCAGCTTGCTTCCGTGGGTTATTATTAAATAATTAAAAAATCTCGCGTACATTTTAAAGAAAAGGGGGATACATTGGAATAGGGAAAGGAACCGGGAAAGATGCTGTATAAATTAAGAAGAGAAATAAAACAAAGGGGATGTGAAACAAATAAACGCACTACTTTCTTTGTTTGCACACTTTAGGTGCGAAACGCCCTCCCTACCAAGATCCCACATGGCCAACGTTATTAAAAAGGGGATCCCTAAAAGTAGGCTTTAGTCTACTGCCTCTTCCTGTTCGAGCGCTGCATGGCTCCAGAAAAATAATTCAGAATTTAGGCGAACATAGTTATATTTATAATCTTAACAAAAGAAAAGAACATTGCGACAGGCAGACTTAATAACAAAACATTTGCAAGTATCTATGAGCTGCTGTAAGTGAGGGCTATTATAAATTAAGATACAATTATCATATAAAAATTAATAAATATGGGCATGCATATAAATATTTTATAATAATAATTATTTATAATATTATGAATAAGATACGATAGAGCTAAATACGAAAATTAATTTTGAATCCCGCGAGAAAATGATTTAAATACGGTTAGGCCTTTTCAGGCAGCAAGATAGTATTTACTTTGTGCTTTAATGTATTTGCTTTTAATTGTGCAAACAGCTGATTGTTTGCATTGCTTGTGCTTGCCGAAATATAGGTCAAGGCACTTGACTTAAGAGAGTAAAAGTGAAGCTTTTACTCGTCTCTCTCTTTGCTTCTTACGCGCGATATCAAGAGCGGCCGATGCTCAACTTACATTATCGCAGGCAAAAGAGAAGCTTTTACTCTGCGTAGGCTTTGACTTACATGAGTGACAGAGACAGCTTGCGTTATACGCCCACGCAGAAAGATCTTTCGTTGTGTTGGTTGCTGTGGCTGGGGAAAGAAAAAAAGAGATACACAACCCACGTGCAAAAGCTCTATGGGCTGATGGTCAAAAGCTCATAGCTATGGCACGCAAAAACAAAATACAAAATAAAAAGCAGAAAAAGCAAAAACAAAAACAATCAAATGCACAATAAATAAATATGAAATTTTTTGATTCTTTCACAGGTCTTGATCGAATTTTCTTTTCTTTTAGCAAAAAGGGGAATTAATTTTCGCACTAATAATTTCTCATATCGCGGTTGGGCTATGTAATTTGAAATTCTCTTTGTAGGTTGCCACAACCTCTCGCGACTTCAATAATTACTTGAAACACTTAACATTAATATTAATTAACCAACGAGAGAAACAAAGATTCACTTAAACTAACAATATTAATAACTAAACAGCATATGACGAATGTTTTTGACAGAGTCGGCCAAATAGATATTTCTCTCCTCTCTTTTGTTGTCTGGGCCAAAAGGAAAGGTTAGACGACGTTGATGTGAGGAAAAAAAACACAAAAAGAACACCGCACAAACTGATGGGAAAACGATCCAGTTTTTTCGTTTTCGGCTTCGAATTAGTTTTCCGTTCCGCAATGGGAAAGAAAAATCGACAATTTCACTTCCGACTCGCCGATTCGATTTTCTTCCGCCCGTCCGTATTCTAAGCTCGACTTAGACTGGCATGCAGAGGCCTTCGCTGCATGAGTGTGTGTGTGTGTGTGTGCTTGGTAGCTTTATAGAGCTTTTTGTTGTTGGCCGTTTTATATGTGAATTTTTGAGCAAATCAAATGTAAATTTAATTTTAACCAAGCATATTTTCCGGCTCTTATTTAATTAAGGAAAATTAACTTAATTTAACACTAAGTGCCGATTCTGATGAAAGAAGAAGAAAAAAAAAACGAAAGAAATTAAATTTTAAATTTTCATCAGATCGTTGCAAAAAAAAAAATTAAAGAGAAAAAAAAACACTAGTAT
This sequence comes from Drosophila quinaria, assembly GCA_035047525.1. Lineage (NCBI taxonomy): Eukaryota > Metazoa > Arthropoda > Insecta > Diptera > Drosophilidae > Drosophila > Drosophila quinaria. The sequence continues at coordinate 768 of JAWNPO010000257.1, read as the reverse complement.
ATGTAAGTACCTTTATTGTAGAAACGGCACCATAGGACGATTATTTTCTTTCTCCGACTTGAAACGGGTTTATCTAAGTATGGGCTTCTAACCCAAAAAGGAAATAAACTTATAATTTCACTTTAAATTATATAAAAGTGAGTTGAAAACTCACCCTTAATTCTGGTTGTCAAACAAAAATTAACTTTATTATAATTTTCACTGCACTGACTTTATGGATTGCCAACTTGCAATATTTTTATATATAAAAATTCTTCAGCGATTAGAGCGCGCACACTACTTGTTGCCTTGAGATTCAAGAGGAGAAAGAAAGACTGTCTACCATAGTTTTTTGGGTTAGGGCCTAATTTTGCGGAAATTCCTTTCCTCATATTCGCCCACTTCCAACGAATGTCCGCTTTGAGTATAAGCTGACTGCACCCTCGCCTTTGTTGCCAATTTAGTTAAGGAATTCTCACCAATAGGTGGCGTATTTTAGGAGTTTAGCTAAATTCTGACAAACAAGATACAGCAACCGGGACCATTTTGACAACTTATACAGTTCTGTTCTTAGTAATACTTTCTAATGTCAAGGGATATTGGCTAATTCTACTAGCGAGAAAATTACAATTACAATTATAGAAATAACCTAATTCGGCTGAGTTGCGCGTTTTTTTTTTTTTTTTTTTTTTTTTTTTTTTTTGTTGCATACTCTAGGGGTCAGTTGATTTACAAAATGGTGGTGCATACTTTTCGGCGGCTCCATTAAGAGCTACAAGCGGCCTGTTA